>VDFB02348333.1:0-44040 GCA_007258455.2 Sequoia sempervirens | reverse complement strand
ACAATGCCATCCTTCCAAATCCTTACATGCCAAATGAGAATGAACCAAGTACAATTTTTCAAAACGTGAATCTAACAAACTTTGGGATAAATATGGTTACAAGTCATACAAATATTGTTCAAAATCCAAACAAGATGTTAACGACTCCAAGACAAGTTAACACCATGCAAAATCAAAGTTACCTAAATCAAGACAATGTTCAATTTCAACCTATCATGCCAAATATGAGTGTCATCCCAAATCGGAACATTGTCCAAAATCAAACACCACAAGTGTACATCCCAAATCTGCTTGAACAAAATCCAAATCAAGGGAATCAAATGCAAAATCAAGATCAAATTTTTCTAGAGCAACTTGCTTCACATGCCAAACTAATTGAATTATTGAGCCAAGAGATATGTTCACTCCAAAATCAATACACCCATCCATTGGTTAATCCATGTCATCAAAGCAATGAGTTGTGTCCACAACAACGTCAAGAACAATATTTCCAATGTCAAGGAGTTGGACATCAAGATCAACCCCATATTGAAGATCAATCGCCACATCCCAAATATCAACCACCACATCTCCAAAATCAATGATGATCACATCAGCATAGCACATACTCCTCCATCGACCCATGAGATGCTTTCTATGGATGGACATGTAGATGATCTTCATTTAGAATAGGATTCCTTTACTCCTAACATTACAACACAAAAAGAGCAGGTTATTGATTTGACAATATCAAGATCAAATATATCCAAAATCTAGACTGAAGACATCATGTATGAAGATATTTGGCATTATCCACTCAAGGAAACAAGTCAGATAGAATAATATAATCTAGAGTTAGCAGAGCAACAAGTTGAACTAACATCATCTATAGTGCCTATCTATCAAAGAACACTTACTGAACAAGAGCTCTCAGAACAAGAAGAATCAAAGAAAAAAGGTACTATTTCTGTAATATCAGGGACAACTACATCTCAAGAAAATGTCAACATAGGGAGCATGAAGAATCTTTATGGTGAAACCATTGCCAATACTACAACCAACCACACCATGAATCTTCATTCACCCATCACCCCATCCATGAATTGGGACCAACATCAAAAGAAAGATTTGAATCAAAGCACAAAGAATGTTATCAAAGAAAAAGAAGCTGGAAAGCATAATGGACAAATCAAATATAAATGGATACCAAAAAATACAAAGAAAGATAATCCCTA
Source organism: Sequoia sempervirens (assembly GCA_007258455.2). Classification (NCBI taxonomy): domain Eukaryota; kingdom Viridiplantae; phylum Streptophyta; class Pinopsida; order Cupressales; family Cupressaceae; genus Sequoia; species Sequoia sempervirens. Next base: position 42,826 of record VDFB02348333.1, on the reverse strand, counting down.
TCAAACTCCATCAGTCGAAGAAACTATGGGGAAAAATAAAAAAGGGAAAAATATCTATCAAAGATGTCCACAATAGAAAAAGCAGGCTTTTCAAGTGACGTACAAAGTGTATCAAGTAGTTGGTCCTAATTCCAAGCACACTTTCATATCCACCCATCATTGCTCATCTTCCCAAGTTTGGAGAGTCGAAGGTTCCAAACTGTCAACCGATCCATCTTTTATCCCTAAACATAGTCCATCCACACATGATATCCAATTCTCACATTGACTATGTATTGGCAGCAACACTTCATCATAAGGATTTTGAAGGTACTCTATCACGATGTGCACACAAAGACAAAGTTAACTCCAGTATCGACAAAGAAAATTGGGAATCCCAAAACCTACATTCAAGTGCACGTATCTTAGCAAAGAAACTTCTTAAAGTAGGATACCAATGGCACATTATGACAAAAGCATCTACATCGACACCACTAGGTGGGTTGGCATGAATCTTTCATAAAAATCAAAAAAATCAAAAAATATGAAAATCCAAAAAAATCAGACAAAGGATTGAGAATAGTAAAGAGAAAAAAATTGTCCTCTAGTGAAAACCACTATGATGGCGCTTTGGGAAAGACCATGATGAAAACTTGGAAAACATGTGTCATGTGTTGAATTGAGTATCTACATGCACCAGTTCAGATGAGAGCATCTCATCCCATCCATAATAAAGCCAACATTCCATCCGTCTTATCCATAATAAATCCATTCATCCATGAACCATTGATCCAATCCATTCGCATATATTTGCATCCATCATCTCAGTTATCTTGATCTTGATGAAGTTTGGTTCACACTTTAGCTTGCTTATCGTAAACATCTTGACATGGGTCATTTTCATTTTTCCTATCCTATGCAACATTATTTAAGCCATGAAGCATTATCCAAATGAGCATATTCTTTATCTGAATGCCTTATCTTATCACAAGATAATCCTTGGCATCCTTTGTGTGCTTACCGTATCCATCCATGCATACACCTATCCGAGCATCCATCCATGACATTCCATACATTGTTGGACATTGGGGGTAGGTATTTACATCTTGCTTTGAGAATGAATCTTGATCTATATCATCCAACTTATGAGATGATCTGAACATTGGAAAATGTGAAATTAAATTGGTCAAAACCATTTGTGAGAAAAATCAAAATCACTAGCCCATGGCGTATTTTGACGAGAAGATGTTCCTTATCAATCTTCATCTTTCATTGAACATCAATCCAAATAATCGATATCAATCACATCTAATTTACAATTCAAACATCACATCAAATCATTCAAACATCTTTTGTTTCAAACCAAGCTTCATCAATCCTGATCAATCAATCCTTGCATTATTGTGCATCCTCAACAATGTTATCGTCATCAACCCTGATCAATCAATCCTTGCATTGTTGTGCATCCTCAAAAATGTTATCATCATCAATCTTGATCATTCAAATCCTTGCATTGTTGTGTATCCTCAACAATGTTATCATCATCATCAATCCATCGATTCGATCAATCAACCTTAGCTTGGTTTTCTACAAAATCCCAAATAGAGAACTGATATCATCACACACATCCTTATTGTGAAAATCATGTGAAAATTTAAAAACATCCAAAACATATCAAAATCCAAAAACACTCAAAAAGTCAGAAAAAACATCAAAAACATGTAATCCGAACTACGTCATCTCTGAGCTTAAACGTAGGCAAGGCTCATCTTTGATCAGCCCCTGAGACATCAAAATCCAAAAACATCGCAAAAAATAAAAAATCAAAACATTTGTAAAATCTTGAAAATACCAAAAATAGCCTCAAAACATTTCAAAACATCAAAAACATCCAAATATTTGAAAAAATCCATCTGTCTCATCTCGCTTTCACTCAAAATAATCAATCATCCATAATAAACTGATCATCACCTTCATCCTTTGGCAATGCAAACAAAAACAATCACAACAATCAGCAAAAGCAAGGTTCAACCGTAAAATCAAAAGAAAATAACAAATCATTAAATGCAAAATCAAACTCTTGATCATTTTCAAACATGATAGTCAGCCTTATATCAACAACCTATCAATCAACTTATCAAACCATCATCATCCTATATAATGCATGTCCTAGGATATATCATTTCGACAATGGGCATCATTTTGGATCTCACCCTGGACCCTTATCCTATCAAAACACATCCTTTTGGCTAGTGATATGAAGAACATTGGCTTGTTTGCATACTTGATCTTTTCTTTTGATTTATCTTATTGCACTCATTCCAAGGACCTCTCGATGATATTCGAAAGAAGGATTTAGAGAGATAGGAATGGGGCAATGATCATTATCTTTTGTCTGTTGTGCTTGTTGGATGTTCTTGTACAATAACTTGGTGAATACTTTCTCTGTTAGGTACGTCCTAGCAAGGTTTCCATATGTCAAGTGTGAACAAGAATACTCCTATCTATTTTTTGAGTCAAAGTCCATTGCACTAGGTACAATGCCATCCTGGTTCTTTATACCTTGATGCATCGTATCTACGTGTGTAATCAAACATAAGGTAAGTAGCCCTTTTAAAATACCAATCCTTGATAATAAAATTATCATCTATCATCATCATCATCTCTAATAAAATCTTGTCAAATCATGTACTTATTGGATCCTCTTGTCATCAGCCAATTTCTTCTTTTCTGCACTAACATCATGTCATGAATAGTTAATCATCATCACCAATGCATCCACAAATGATTAGCATGCATGAATCTCATAATCATAGCATATCATAATCATCAACATCCTGCATATAATCTAACATGCATAATCATCATCATAATATAGATCTGTTAGTCTAAGCATCTGCATAAATCATCCATCTTATCCATCATCACATCATATCATCATTTAAGTTGTTTAGGATAATATAGATTTTTTATTCTAAGCATCTTAAAACCATTTCATTTGCATCATCATCCATAACCATCTAGTTTGAACCTCTTTATTATGAGATCGACCTTCAAATTGAATCTTTTCACTTGATCTCTTGAGGGGGCAATGTACCAGTGTACTTTCCGCTAGGGCATCTAAAAAATCAGAAAAAAATTTGAATTTTGATCGTGGAAAATTTATTCTTTGAACCAACGCAACAAGTACATTGCTTGAAAGAGGGAAAAAATGTAGACACATAAAATTAACATTGTGCACCCAATTCACATTCATCCTCTCATTAAATAAATCAAACGCAACAAATCCATTCACTAGGTAAATCAAGTCTTTAGTCCTAAGGTTATTCATTTAAATAAATCAAAGGCTCACATCATCCTTTAATTAAATAAATCAAACTTTATTTAATTAAAATCTCAAAAGTCATTTCCGATCCCTTTTGATTCAAATAAATCAAAGTATTTAAATCAAATAAGTCAAAATCATCTAATTATCATTAAGCTAACCTAATCACCCATCACATCCTCTAGATAATCCCACTTGCACAAATAAATCAATTTATTGATTTATTAAAATCCTTATTTTCTTTCAACATGGCATTTATGGGGAATATTCCCTCAAGTTTGAATTCAAAATCAAGTGGACATGTACATCCAACAAAGCAATTGATGTCTCTTACATCCCTTGCACAAGTCAAACTAAGCATTAACTCTCAAATTCAAATTTGAAATTTCCCCCTCTTGGGCACATTTCCCAAATCTTGCACATCCCTCAAGCTATGACATGATGACAAGTGGCCTCTTTTCATTGGATTGTTTTTGATCCCACATTGCTCTCTCATAAGCACTCTTAGAATTTCAAAATCTATAAATGAAAGCTTCATCCTTTAACAAATCCTCCACAACTCCACAATCTTTGGATCTCATCTACAATATCATGCAAGGTCACTCTCTTCAATGTAGAACTAATTTTGTCCACTCCATATCTTAGCATTCCATATCATATTCAAATAATTTTCATCATGAAGCATAATCAAGGATTGGGAAAGGGCTTCTTTCCATAGAAGCACCAATCCACTATAAGATGCTAGTTTTATTATTAGAATGATGTTTTTCTATGTTTTGCTTGCTTCTTTTGCATTATTCTTGTGATTAGATGAATCTTATAGAGAATATTTTGTTTTCTTTGGTTTACTAACAATGCTAAAGGCTTTTTTTTTTGAGCTAATGCAGATTTGAGGTTCATACAGATACAATATACCCTAGAAATTTTCCTGATTACACACCAAAGACACATTTGTTAGGATTGAGTCTAATCTTATATTCCTCGAGTTTTTCAAAGATAGATTCTACTACTGCTATGTGGTCTTGATGCTTTCTTGATTTAGCTAGTATGCCATCCACATAATATTCTATAGATTTATGAATCATGTCATGAAAAATCAAAGTCATAGCCCTTTGGTATGTTGCTCTAGCATTCTTCAACCAAAATGTCATCATGTTCCAACAGTAAGTCCCTCATGGGAAGGTGAAATTTGTCTTATGTTGATCATCTTTGGCTATTGTAATCTAATTGTACCCGAAAAAACCATCCATCAATGATAGCATTTCATGTCCTGTTGTCATATCCAAAATCATGTCTATATTTGGGAGAGGGAAAACATCCTTAGGGTGTGCTTTGTTTAGGTCCCTAAAGCCAATGTAGATACAAATGCCCCCAGTGGGCTTAGAAATAGGTACAATATTTGAAACCCATTCTAGATAATCAATTGGTCATATGAAGCTAGTGTCAAGGATTTTTTGTAATTCAAGTTTGACCAGTAATGTGATATGCAGATGCATATTTCTTAGCTTTTGTCTTACTAATTTCACCCCTAGATAAATGACTAGATGATGAAACATGACCTCAAGATCAAGACCGAGCATGTCAGCATAGGTCCATGCAAAATTTACTTTCCTATCTCTTAGAAATGCAACTAGAAGTTCTTGTTCCTTGGTCAAAAGTGACTCTGCATAGAAAGTAGTGTGTGGTGTTTCCTTAGTCCCTAGATTGATTGTGTTGCACTTTTCAACTAGTGTTGCTAATTTTTCTTGATGAATAACACTAAGGGGAAGATTGAATCCCTCATCCTTTGATGCCTCAAAGAGGTTTTCACCATCGAATACATCCTTTGGTTTTACCATTTTTGGGTTAGAAAGTGCCACAATGTAATTTTCACTTAAAGACCTAGATATTACTCTTAGATTTTCAATTTTGTGACTAAGAGATTCAATAATTTCCCCATAGTATTCATATGTGTCCAATTCAATATCAAACCTTGCTTAAATATGATCTCCTTATGGTAGTTTATTCTTTAAACCCATGAATTTTGAGAGAGCCTCATCATTTTCGAATGTGTCCAAGATTGGTGGTCCTCATTGGTCATAGTCTATTAGTTGGGGGTAGACAAGCTTGAGTTTAGTGGTTCAATTACTTAGCTCAAAAGACATGGTAGTGATCATAAGAAGGGATGAATCCTCAAATAACATGGGTAATTCAGTAATGTGATCCTTGTCACATACATTGGCTATATCAAAGGTATAGTTATCTAGAGGTAGACCTGTGAATACCAGTAATTGAAGAGGAGATTTTACTTTTTTAATAGGGGTGCCTTTTCCAAGAATGGTTATCTTTCTAGGAGTACATCCAAGACCAAGATTCTTTAGGTGCTTCTCAGGAATAATGGGTTCTAATAGGCCATTGTTATTGTGACCAAGTTTCTCATTTTTGTTATAGCCCCATCCATGCATTAACTATAGTCCTTTGTTATCATCATCCATGGGAAGATAAGGTACAAGTCTCTCATCTTGATACAATAGGCTTGATACATCTTTCTCATCAGTTACCTCTTTTCTTAGGTCTCCCCACTTTCTAAAGGTATTGGGTTCTACTTTGAAGGTCTGAGATGTGGATCACCATCGTTGCGAGAAGGATGTGAATGTTTCCCCCTTGGCTCATTTTAGAGCGAATAGTTCTTCTAGATTCACAACCATGCCTATATTGAATGTGTAATTATGTATGAATAAGTCCATAATTTCTTGGAACTTTTTGATTCCAGGGGGAAGGCAAGAGAACCATTCCATTGCTAGACCAGCCAAACTTTGAGGAAATAGTTTCATTAGATAAGAATTGTCGTATGCAACTTCTATACATTGTACATGGAATTACCAGATGTGATCTTCAGGATTTTCAGTTCCATGGTCTTTGTCAAATTTAGGTATCTTGAATCCTTGTGGGAATGACACCATCACAATGCTTGTGTTGAATGGATAGGGGCACAAATTCCCTTATGAGTTTTTTTCCTTTCTTGATTGTAGATCTCGCACTTGTTGTGAGAGAAATTTAATTTGTGTGGACACATCATTTTGTGGATCAAGTGGTGTGATGAATGTTTTTTGGGGTGTTTTGGTTGTTTGAGTGATGGGTGGGGTGGTTGGTTTGTTCATTGGAGGCTGCTACATGTTTTTATGTGCTAGCAGTGCTTGTTGGTATGCTTGCATTTGTTGCTATACCAACAATGCTTGTTGTTGTTGTGCCAATAGTGCTTGTTGTTGGGATTGTAGCTAAGCTGCTTGTTGTTGTGCTTGGTATTGTTGGAAAGTTTGTTGACAGGAATGTTGTTGTAACAAAGCTTGTGCTTGAGCTTGTTGCACTTGGTATTGAGCTTGTGCCTGAGCTTGAGCTTGTTGAGCGGCTTGTGCATCTTGAGAAGAATGTGCAGCTTGTTGTTGTTGCAATAAAGTTTGGGCTTGTGCTTGGGTAGCTTGTTATACTTGATGTGCTTGATGTGTTTGTTGTGCAACTTGTTGCACCCATGCTTTTTGTGTAGTTTATTATGTAGATTGTGTGGTTTGTGCAAGTTGTGTAGTTTGTTGACCTTGGAATTATTGAAGATCCTTTTGATAGGCTTGTTGGTTTGCTTGTAGTGTAATGTTGTATTGATTTTCCATGTTTGGATTTCACAGTGGTGGTGGAGGATTTGGGATGGTGTGGGATTTTGTGGTAATATTTTGTTGAGGTGGTTGCAGGGGTGCTATTTGGGTGATGATAAGGGGTTGTGTGGTAGATGGTGTGGTTGATATGCTAGGTCCTTGGGGGACCATGTTTTGAGGTGTTATAGATGGTGTAGTGATTGATTGTGTTTCTTGGATTGATGTCACCTGTTGTTGAGATATCAGTGGCATGCTTAGAGGATTTGGTATGTTGACTTGATTCATGATTGGAGGATTGTTTTGACTTGATTGATTTTGGATTGGTATGTTATGCAAAGGGGGTTTTCCTAAACCCAATATTTGTGTGGAAGTTGATGTTAGAGGGGGAAATGGTGGGAAGATTGGTGGTGTGTTTCCTTGGAAAAGTGATGATGATGCATTAAAAGTTCCCATTTATCCAAATTAATCTACTTGTCCTGTTGATACCATGGGGAGAGAGACTTGTGTATCAAGAGAATAAGTTGGTGATGCAGTGAAGGTGGATGAATTGTTAGTGTCATGGAAAATGAGTGGAATGCATGGATGCTTTGGGACATGAGGGATGATATTTGGTAGACCAAAGATGGTGTTTGTGCCTAATTCTTGGTTATTCACAAGGGGATGTGTTTGAAGAGCATGGAGCAATGAACTCTCCTTGGTGATTATGTGTTGACTTGGAGCATAAGATGATGTGGGTTGTATGATGGGTTAGATTACATTTTTGAAGGATAGTGTGAATGATACTATTGGCATATTATCTAGAGGTTTTACACAATAGTTGTCACATTATAATCAAATGGGAGTTTATCCCCTTCCTTTGCTAATGCTAACATGTATTGTGTAGGATTAAGTCTCATCATTGTGTTGACAGTCTTGCGGTTCTTAGGATTTTTGAAAAACTCCATTATCTCATCTTGGGACATTCCTTAATAATTTTTGGTGAAATATTCTACTTAGCAACCTCCTCTTGAATATCTTGTGGTAGTTGAGGGGGGTTAAGTTCATATGCAGTTTAGCTCAAGTTGCTTGAAGTGGATGTTTCTTTGTTTGGTTCCATGTTCTTCTTGTGTTGAGATCTAATTTGGACCATAAAATAAGGATCAACTTTCAAGAATATGGGAGGTAAACCTCTAACTCCTTAAGTTGGTCTAAACTTTAGGTACAAAGCAAGAAAATATAGGGTGTTAAGGATCAAATGGTTGGTGATGAGGAAAAAGAGAGATGAGTGATGTGGATGTTTTGAACTTTTAAGACCCTTCAAGTAATACTAGACTTTAGAACTTTTTGGATTTGGTTTGGATTTGGTTTGATTTGATTTTGGATAATGAACTTATAATCCCCAAGATGTTAGATGTTATCTTCGAATAAACTTTCCCATGAGGATGATAATTTAACTAAGTATATGAGGAAGGATTCATCCACACATACTTAGTCGAACAAGGTGATTTTGATTTTGATTTGAAGGATTTTCCAAAAGTCTAGTATGAATGAGTTTTCCAATGGTTCAAAAGTTGTTTGTGAGATGGGATTTTATTGATGGTATGACAAGTGTAGGTGTTTATTTTGATCCTAGATGAACCTAGAGAGAATTTTGTTTACAAGACCTAGGTATTGAAGAACATGCTATTCTTGGAAATAGACTTTTTACCCAAGAAGTGGTTCAAATTGAGCATACATATCTGGATTGTTCAAAGGAATGAGTCTATAAAACCTTGTGAATTGCTTGCTTATCTTGAGATGTTGTTTTTGGTTGCACTTCCTAATGTACTTCTTTATGGCTTTTTGAGTATGACAGCTAAACTTGAAGTTTTTGCACAAAGACTTTTGTTTTGGAATATTGACCTTCTTGGAAATAATGAGAACAAACACATATGTGGGGTCCAATTTTTTTTTATCTTGATCAAATTCCTTGTTTTTACCACATAAAAATTTCTTGCTTAGTTTTCAAACTGAATGTCTATGCCTCAATTTTCTTTCATTCCACAAGGTCTATTACGTGAAAATCAAGAGAATCAAGGCAATAGTTTTCCTAAGTTGACTTTAGAGAGAAAATTGAGATATAGGCCCAAATATTTAGAAGCCTCTAAGGATAGAATCCCTAGGGACAAGAAGTAATATGCAAAATTTTCAAAGGTATTTCACTTTCTAAAAGGTTTGAAATTTGATGACCTTGTTCAATGTTTGTTTCCAAGTTTTGAGATTTCAAACAATGTGTTTGACTGGCTCATGAATTGTACAACCATTGGATAGAAATGGACAATATTTGTTGAGTATCTAGTCAAATTCTTCCAAATAATAGAAAAAGGGAACAATTAAAGATTTGGCGACACTGGCTCTCCTCCACAACACACTTCTCGGGACCACAAATCTCCAAATCCTTAAAGTTCAGAGATAATTTTTATTTTATTTTTAAAATTTCTACTATTGAATAATATAGATGTGAAGTGGCTTCAAAACAACCATTCTTGCACCAACAAAGAGAAAGGATTTTGGATTTTACAAAAAAATGTTCTTAATCAAGGCACCTGTTCAGGTAGCCACACAAGAGGAAATAATAACTTGCTTGTCTATAGGAGAACCTATAATGCTGAGATTTCCTTAGCATTTAAATTTCTATACAAATTTGGAGTAGCTTGGCTTTATCTCCTTACTAGTTTGAGTCATTCCCTTGGGGTGAATACTTTTTTCCCACTAAGGTAGGCTCTCTAAAGATACACAATAGTGAAGCAGTACATTTGTAGTTTGACCACCTAGTTTGCGTAAAGCACTTGAGGAGGGAACACATACAATGCCTTCTCTTCACACTCGCATGATTTGTTCAATTTTAAACCAAGAATTGAAGTGTGTAGGTAATTTTTTAGGCAATCAATGTCACTAAAATTATTTTGATTCTCAAGATTGCTGTGAAGCGTGAGAAAAGTGCATACACATTCGAATGACACAAGTTGCAAAAAAGATTACAATACAAATCAAACACAAGTTCTTTTTAAATTATCAAAGCAATGATCAGTTATTTTTAGAGCACCAAGAATAAGTATGAAATTGTTGTTCAATTTTAGCCTCAAAATCCAAATTCTAGTGAGTTTCTAAGGTTCAATTGTAACCAACTTTGACAAAGCTTGAGTTGTAGGTTAATTTTAAGCCCAAATTGAATCAGTAGGTCCTAGAACAGGAAATAAAATAAATAAATAGAAGACCTAAGTTATTACAAAAATCATTAAAAAATTGTTTTAGGCTTCCAACTCCTTTTTTCTGTATTTCCTGCAAAGGCGACACTCTGTAACTAGAAAACATGATGCTTCATGCAAATGCAATGCTCTGTTGAATGCAAAGTTGGTGCTTTGTAGTAGGCAGAGAGTGTGAATGCGATGTGATTTTGAAGGCGATGCTCTGTGAACATAAAGTTAAGATAGAAGACAAAGAAGGCAATTGCGACACTTTATTGAATATGGTGTGACAGAGACGTGCAAGTGCAGTACAATGTGACAAAGGTGATGTTTCAAAACAAAAGCGATGCTCTATGGGCTCAGAAATGAACAAAGGAAATGGCACATTCTATGTCTACAAAAATTGGAAAAATCAAGTAAAAATCAACAAGTTAAGATGGTTAGCCCTCCTAGTGCCAAAATGTGAACGATGATCCACACCAAGCTAAACAAAGACAGAAAAAACAAGGTTAGTCATTCAAATTAGTACAAACATCATTCCCTATGAGATTCTTGATCAAACAAAGATGAAAACATGAAACAAAAGCACAAAAAGAAATAAAAAATGAAAGCATGTTAACAAACTAAATAGATCAAACCTCCATCCCATAGGGGGATTGATGTCACTTTGATGTGGAAAGTGGCCCTTTCCCAATCCCTTTGATAAGCTTCAAGATCCTTAATGAATTTGGAGTAGAGTAACAATGCATAAGATTATATATGAAAATGGATTTGATAATACCAATTTCCCTCAAAGATATTGATAGCAATTGGATGATTGATGGATGAAATGACAATAATGGCTTTGCAAGGATTGTGGATTCATATTATGAAAATGATGCCTCTATTTATGGAAGCCAAGGGTGGAAGAATGGGAGGATTTGATGAATGTGGGATAAAATGAGAGCCAATGAGAATGTGTCAAGTGTTACAATTCTATTGGAGGCAGTTGGAGCACATTTTGGGAAATGTGTGAGTGGAGGAGGATGGAAGATAAATAAATGAAATTGGTTGAGGATTTGAAAGGGTGTAAGAGGAATTGAATGAAATTGGTTGAGATTTGAGAGGATGTAAGATAATTTATAGCAAATGTAAGAGGATGTGATATATTTTTGAAAACCTTTGGAGGGAAATTGAATGAGAGGTTGTTGAGAGGAATATTTTTTGGAATATGCCTTTGTGAGGGAAATTAGAAGATTTCAATAATTAATAGAAATTATTATCATGTACATGTAGTGCCCTCCGTTGTGACCTTTCCGGATTTTGTGTAAGTGTTTAATTGCGTTATTGTTGTTTTGTGTGTGATTAGTGTTAACATAATTTTTGATGGAATTTGTACTCAATTAATTAAAATAGCATTGAGTAAATAAAACTAGAAATTAAGATGAAAATTAAATAAATTGGTTTTATAAAATAATAAGTAAAGAGTTATTAATAAATAAATAAACTAATGGTTTTGTAAAAGTATTCTTTAATGATATTTGATAATAATTAATAATTCATTAGTTGTTCAAAGATCATTATTATAATAAGGAATTTAAATAGATAGGAAGATGAAGTGTTTTAATGTGAGGAAAGCAATTGGAAAAGGGAAGGTGAATAGTTTATTGCTAACTAAATGAATAATAGCTATATTCAGCTTTGTGAGGGGGGACTACGTCTCTTTTGGGCCTGAAACAAATTGGCGAAAATAAGGACTTGTCTTTTTAAGAGGATTTCGGATGGCATTAGCACGGGGGGGAAATTTGGTCCACTTATGGAGGATTTTAGTGCTCTTCAAAGGGAATACCACCGCTGGATGATACAGAGGTCGATTTTGGAATAACCATGCACAACATTGAAAGATGAGAGGCTTTTGAATGGAAAAATCAAAACTAGATCGCTCGACCCTCTTATAGTACAACTCATGAGGTATGTCACTTAACATGTTTGTAGTTCAAATTAGAAATGTATATCTGTGGCAATATTGGTACTGGTATTATAATATTGTAGCTGTAGAATATGAGAAAGTTGGAACTCTTGGTTAAGTAATCCCTCTGATTCTTTGGCAACTTGTTCCACTATGGTATTTGAAAATAGAGTGGCGTGGATATTAAATAATCTGCTTGTTTCTTTCTGATAATCTATCGCAGTTGTAGCTCTTGAAACTAAAATATCGTCACAGTTTAAAATACCTTCTTCATTCCATTAGCAACCTATTTCAGCTGCAACACTTAAGAGGCTGCGACATTTATTTAAGCTCTCTGATCCGTTGGCAATCTATCAATAGCTGTAGCACATAAAAATAATAGGAAACTTTTTGAAGGTTTAAATAGTCTCTTTGTTTTTATCATCAACCTGTCACAGTGACTCACTTGAACATGGTAAGGTGTATAGATTTAAATAACCTCTCTGATTTTATTATCAAATCCCAAAATTTAGCCACAAGACTGAAGGAAAATGGTTTCTCACATTTTTTGCAACCGTAACCATCTCAAACTTGGAGGAAGCTTGGTTCATGTGTCTTCTCTGATGCCGCCATTGAGCAGATTGTTCAAGTAAGGAAATTGAGGACCAATGAGCAGATTATTTAATTCTCTTGGTCTGCACAATGTTTCAAGCCTTTGCCAATTACCTCCGTTCAGTCGAAGCTGAGAGAATTTGATGTTATTGGAAACAATATTTAGATAAGCTCCTTCACATAGTCTGGTAATCTAAATTTAAATAGTCTCCCTAAAACTATTGGCAACCCATTACAGCTGCAACTCTTAGACTTGCATAGGGGTAGTAAATTAAATAACTTCTCTGATTTCATTTGTCAAACTGTCTTAGCCGCGTACCTGAGCATAATAAAAAGTTTAAAGGTTTAAAGGATCTCTCTGATTTTATTAATCTACTTATCTCTGTTGCAGCTATAATCACTTAGTTTAGTGACAGCATCAAGAATGTTAACATAAAAGTAGATTAGGGAATGGTTAACACAGGGATATCTTTTCAACATATCATGATATCACAATGTATCATTGTCTACATAATAATTTATTATTATTCACCTATTTAAGAAAATAGGTATGGCTCGAAATTGGAGATTGGGAAGATGTTAGAAATATTGCATTAGTGTAGTGATTTTAGAACACTAGAAGATATATATTTCTGCCTTGATTATATTCTCTTGGATTAGAGACTTTTTGGATGTGTTAATTTGGAATCCTTGAAATGGGTTGGGTCTAAGGAATCTAATGAAGAATGCTAATGCGAAGTGGTATTTAAGTTTAATTTGGGTTTTTCCTTATACATGTATACTTGGTAGTAAATCTTGTTATGCATACAATCAAGTAAGTCTTGGTGCTTCTTTAATCATTGTAGAAAATAGTGAACCTAAAATTGGGACTAATAAAGTAAATAAGACTATATTTAGATTGAAAATGGTTACTTAAATAAAGATAAGAAAAGTTAAGTTTCCTTGACACGAAAAATTGAACGAAGGTTATTTCCATTATTAAATGATTAGCAAATTGTCTAAGAAGAATAAAAAATTTAGGATATTATTATTACCACAATTATTATGGTTTAATTTGTAGGTGAATATTGTTATTTTATAACCTTTAGAGTGGAATGGTAAGTTTAGTGTGTAAGCTAAATAACTAGGAAATTGTATTAAGATTTTCTCAAATGTTATTATTTGAGGGAAATAATATTTTAATTTAATTATGAGATTAATGATAAGGAATATTATGGAATGTAAAAATAAGCCTTGAGATAATTACGATATGTGATTTTAGGGTTTCCTTATTTATTTTAAATTAAGTCTTTTTGAACAAATGGATAAATTGTATTTGACTGGTCATTGATCATTTAAGGGTAATTTGGTGTATCCTATTTGTGGTATCCTCCTTGGAATTGCTTGGTTTTGGAAGTATTTTCATTTCATTGGGTTCATGTCGCTTCATGAGTGATTTGACATACTCTTTCATTGTGACTCTTCTTGTGTTGACGTGAATTGGGAATCTTCTTTAAGTTAGATTGTGTTGATATTCATGGTGAATTCTTGGTTGGTTTTGAGTTGAGGGGGTTTTGTGGTGGAATATTTTGGATACTTAAGTGATGATTTGGTTGTGATAAGTTTATGCTTCTTATTGAATGTAGTCTTCCCACTTTTATTTATTTGGTGAAACATTTAATTACATTGTTGTCATGTTTGTTGATTTTTGTCAAAGGTCATTTGTTTAACCAGCTGCACAGGTATCCTGTGAGGAGGAAATTGAGGTCTCCCTGGGATGCCTGGTTGCATGCTTTTACCTCTGTTGTTGAAGGATTGTGTTTGGATGGTTCATGTTGGTGTGGATTCTTTTGGAGACTAATTTTGATTCAAGGAATCCTTTGCCATTTAATTTGTGTTGTTTTGTTGATGAGTTATGGGTAGTTGATCTTTTTGGATTTCTGATTTATTTTGTATCAAAGTTGTTTATGTAGTCTGGATGGGGTTGTTGATCTTGTTTTAATGTATTCACTCATTATATTTACATTGAAAATAGTTCTTGTGGCCTTGCAATTATTGTTGTCATTGCTATGTTGTTGATTTTATAAAGGTGATTTGCGTACCAATGAGAATGTGGGATAAAATGAGAGCCAATGAGAATGTGTCAAGTGTTACAATTCTATTGGAGGCAGTTGGAGCATATTTTGGGAAATGTGTGAGTGGAGGAGGATGGAAGATAAATAAATGAAATTGGTTGAGTATTTGAAAGGGTGTAAGAGGAATTGAATGAAATTGGTTGAGATTTGAGAGGATGTAAGATAATTTATAGCAAATGTAAGAGGATGTGATATATTTTTGAAAACCTTTGGAGGGAAATTGAATGAGAGGTTGTTGAGAGGAATATTTTTTGGAATATGCCTTTGTGAGGGAAATTAGAAGATTTCAATAATTAATAGAAATTATTATCATGTACAACTTGGTTAGTTGACCATGGGTTGATTTAACTCTTGAGGATTCAAAAGCTGAAGGAATTAATAATGATGGTTAGAAAGGGGATGTAGGATTAATTAATTGGAGTGAATTAGGAGATTGTGACATTTGATTGATTTTAATCAAGTTAGAGGATTTAGTAGGATTTAATTAAATAATTTGATTGAATTAAATATGATAAAAATTAGTTAGAAGGGTGAATTAATCCAATAAATTTAATTATTTGATTAATAGCTGAATTTAACTAAATAATGTTGATTATTTAATTAATTGGTTAATTCAAAGTGATTTAGGAAGAAACAATGTTAGTTAACTAGAATTAGATGCATAGTATCAATCAAGACCTGTTTAGTGTCTACACAATGTATTCAATTTGTTATGCACTTGTTCATCAATATTTGCAATATGAATGCCATCATCTTGATTAATCACAATAGGAGGTCAAATAATAATCTCTCTTGAAGGTTCTTGTTTATGTTGTAGTGAGGGTATAGATTCAACATGAATTACTTCAAGTAAGTTCAGATTTTGATTTTTTGTGTTGTTATTTTCTTCTTTAGCTTGTAACATACAAACAATAGCACGTCTATGCCTACGCTCTCTAGCATTTTGATTTCCTTTCAATCTATTGTTGATTTTTATTTGTTTAGGAGCAGGTTTGTCAACTATAGGTTTCTTCTCTTCCTTGGGTGGAACAAAAGAAATAATAGGAGGTTGTTCAACCACTTTCTCTTTAGCTTTGTAAATTTTTTTAACTTTAGGAAGCATAATAGGATTATTTGGTTGTCTCGTGGTCTCTTATAGGAAATCCTATGAGTTCTTATCATAGGATGCTCTTGGGTAGTTGGAAGGGCTTTTGATTTGATCATTGTTTTGTCAAGGATAGATGGCTCAATCACGTGTTGAGACATATTTCTAAGGGATAATTTTGCTATAAGATTTGCCTTAAAATTTTGATAGGATTTGAAAAAGAAGTCCTCACGAGGTCTAATAGGTTCAATAGGCTCGAGCCAAAATAAAGCCAAAGAAAAGTTCCCTTAGGAAGACATAAGATTAAACCCATTATGATGCACAATAAATATATCATTTCGAAGGGAACAAAATTCATGGAGCAAAGCCATGTATAGCCTAACTTCACATGAAATTGGTTTGATTGTTGAATGATGGTGAATGAGACATTTAGTTCTTTTAGTCCAACTTTTAAAGGTAGATCTATCAAGCCAATTGTAGGACAAGCAAAATTTTTTTGCATCTTGATCCAAGCTTTTAGTTTGCTGTATGTCTCTTGATATAGTTCATGCAAAAATAGGAATTCTTCAGTGATCACATTCTCTCCACAGATGGGATCAATTGATATCCCATTAGTAGGCTTGTTATTCATTCTTCAAGCTATGTAAAGAGGACCATCAGGTGCATGCTTAAGTATGTATTTTTGTGAGAAAACAATATCAAGAGGCCTTTTGGTTGAGCCCTTATGAGGTCAAATTCGATAAATGCCACCATTTAAGTCGGTTCTTCATTGTCGTCTTTTATGTTTTCATCATCTGTGTCAACATTTATCACATCATTATCCGTTTCACTAGCTTTGACAAATGAAATAGTATATTTTGGTATGGGATTAGTAAATATTTGTAAATTTTGGTTAGGAGGGGCTACAAACTTATTGCCTTGATTGTTCACACCTCCAATTTGAAGTTTACTATTATCAATAAGGTCTTGCACAAGATGTTTAAGAAGCTTACAATATTTTGTACCATGTCCATTTTTTCAATGATAATGGCAATAAGACTTTTGTCAAAATCCTACAGGAAATGGTAGAATAGGATCAACCTCTTTAATAGGAGGTAAGGTAAGCATGTTCTTATCAATAAGCCACAATATGATATTATGAAGGGTGTATCTAGATAAAATGGTTAAAGAATACATGATATCAAAATGTTGAGACCACAAGAAAATATCATGAAATAGAACCCCAATACATCAACAAATTGTGAGAACGAAATGCATAAAGAAAGAAACAAAAATGCAAACCCTCATGATGTGCTTCTCTCACTCCATTTTGTTGTCCTTATTATTCCTTCAATATATTTGATGTGTATCTCTCAAATGTGATCAAATGCACTAAATATTGAAAGTAATTTGACAGAATGATCACAAGGAAATCGAAGATGTGGTCTCTATAAATTGAGAAATAAGTCCTCAATTTATATATTTCAAAAAGATAATTGAATGGACAAGATTGAATGATAATAAATGGAAAAGATTGAATGTGAAGATAAGTTAGAAGAAAAACTTACATTTAAAAGTGGAGCACAAAATGAGTGAATTGAAAATAAATAAATAATTATTTTCATCAAAATATACTTTTTCAAAAGTGGAGGAATGAAAGAGTGAAGGACGAGTTTAATTGAGAAAGAAAAGAGTTAATTGAAATTAAATAAGGAAACTATTTATTTTCAACTAAAAGCTGCCATTTCAAAAGTGGGAAGTGGATTTGAAAATTAAGAGTCATAGGTGGAAAGGGGAAAGAGTTAAGTGAGATAGAAATTAGAAAAATGGAGGCGATAAATGGGAATGAAATTGGAAAGTGGAAGAGAAAAGCGGAAGTGAAGTGAGAGAAAGTGGGAGAGATAAGTGGGAATGAAATCTAGGTGAGGATAATTAAAGATTTTATAATTAAATTAGATAAATTATCCTCACCTTTCAAAATTAGCAAGTTAGAAGGATAAATGCAATAAATTAATAAATATAATTTATTAATTTATTCAAGCCCATATTAGGTAATTAAATAAAATGAATTTATTTAATTACAAAGAAGATAAAAGGGAATAAATACATAAATATTATTTATTTATCAGATTATGATATGGGGGGAAATTAATTAAATAATTAATTCCCCTAGGACATGTTAATGTTGAAAGGGTTAGTCGATTGAACAAATTAATCAATTGGACTAATGCCAGGGATGATTGAAATTGGAGACAAATTAAATAATTAAAGAATTATTTAATTTGAGAGGAAAAATTTAAGTAAGGGATTAAATAATTAAAGAATTATTTAATCTAAGAAGAATAGTTAGGAAGAAATAGTGATGAAAATTAATTAAATAATAAAAATTATTATTATTTTTTTAGACAACATGAATCAGGTAGCATGACCCCCTATAAACTACAGTGTGCTTGGTAAGCTTTTTAACATGATTGGTGGTTCTAGCGTGACACGCCCTTCGATACCACGTGGGTGGGGGAGACTAGACCTCGTGACCAACCTCCTGCAATAGGAAAGATTTAGCCAACCGAGCTAGGGCCCCCATCCTAAAAATTATTTAATTAATGGTTTAGAAGAACAATAATTAAATAATTAAAAACTTTATAATTATAGGGAATTAGAAGAAGAATATTAGCGCTAATTAAAGAAGAAAAATATTTAATCAGTTTTAGACGAAATATTAGTGAAAAGTGTCATCAAAGATAAGAAATTTTTTAATGTCTACATTTTTCCCCTCTTTGAGACAATGTAATTTCGAGTGTTGTTTCAAAGAAAAATTAAAAGAAAATGCCCGAGTAGACCAAGAGATGGAGGTAGGATTCCCCCTTGAGATATTGTGTGTGCGTTAAAGGCATGAATGATCTCTCGAAATAAGAAGAATGTAAGAGAAAGATGAAATGTGATGAAAGAGACAAATGGTTAGGAAGGAGTGAAATATGATGGTTGATGGTTGATCAATTCATTGATAGATTGACCAAGTGATGATTGATTGATTGATTGAATGATTGATAGACTGATAAATCGATTGATTGGATTCAAGAACTATTAGTAAATAACCAACAATTAGACAAAGAACAATTAGTAGTGATGAAACTCTTGCTTTCATAAGTGCACTTTATTTTAAAGAGCCATTTTTTATTTTGCAAAATGGATGTAACACACCATGGCACAAAAATCCAAGGTGATGATACAATCCCTTTTGCATAAAAACTGACAATTACAGACAAAGAATACACTAACTCATACTAAGGTTCATATTGCTCTAGTCTTTTGTCAAGACAAACCATAGACAACAATCAAATAAAAGACAAGTCATGAGACATCCTCGCTCCTCTAAATTATTTGTGGGACATCCTTGAGGATCTAGTAACATGACTAAAGAAAATCTAAAAGATAAGAAGAAATAAGCCAACAAGATCAATAGTCATTTAAATTATTTGCCAATAAGTGTTTTTTAATGTGTTAAGGGATGAAGTGAGTGACAGGTTGACTGTTTTGACAAGGCCTAGTTTTAGGAAAAGAAACATGTCATAGAAGATGTCAAGTATGGTTTTGATCATTCAACTACCTATATAAGGAAAATGACAAATTTTTACATTGACAAGGTCTGGTTTTAGGAAGGACACATCCTATATAAAACCATTGGTTTTGATTGATTTGAAAAATGACTGATTTGACTTGGAGACTTCTTGGCTTGCTTGTCTTGTTGATTTAGGATTTATGTTTGAAGTTCACATGATGATGTCGCGTCTGAGTTAATAGTGTTTGATTTATTTTGACTAACTTGATGAACCCTAAAATACTAACCTATGGGGCCTCCAAGGCCCATCAATAGATGGCCTTGCCTACATAGTAATGCTTAGAGACCTCATAGTTTGGCATGACCCTTAACTTTGTATCAATGAGAAAGGACCAAATCATGATTTTATTTGAAAACACCTAAAGGATTAACCTAATGCCTCAGGGGCACATTGATAGATAGCCTTGCCTACATCCAGTTGTAGAGGCAATGTAGTTTGACAATGACAAAGACTAACATGACTAACTCTGACTCTATTTTTGGGATTTTTTGAAAGTTACCTAAATGTTTTTTGGGTTTTGTCATGTTCTTGGATTTTTGAAGTTCTATAATTTTTTTGGATTTTTGGAATGTTTGATTTTTTTTCTTTTTGAAATGTTTTATTTTTTGGATTTTTGAAGTTTTATATTTTTTTTGGATTTTTGGAATTTTTTGTTTTTTTTGGGAATATTTGATTTTTTTTTTCATTTTTTTGTGAAATGTTTTGATATGGGGAAGTGTGGATTATGTTATGGATGATACACTACAATGACCATTTTTTTTTGTTGTGTTCACCTTGTATTCATTGTAAACTACTTCTATCTAAGGCATAATCCTACTGCCATAGCTAGGTCTAAAAAGCATCTCGTTTATTTCCCTGTAAATGTCCCTTGGGTTTCTTGATTCAACCCTAGTGGCCAAGGGGATGTTGGATTCCATCTTCCTATAAGCATTTTATTGATGTCCCCAACTTATCTCATTTTACACCCAATACATGAATGCCCTTAATTGGACATCCCCAACATACAACAACAGATTCCAATCATGGTCTTGAGTCACAAAATAATTATAAAAATAAAACTCATCTAAAAAATTCTTCATTTCAATGGAGGCAATTTGATAAGCATTGAAAAATTCATTAGGAGTGTCAATATAAGGATTCAAACCTAAGACAATCTTTGACAACCTAAAAGAGAGATATTTCTCTTTCAAATGGAGAGCATATACCCTTGGAGGGGACCTGCGTTTTAGAATCTGTGGTACCAAGGTCACAATGTTGTCCACTTTCTTCTTCAGAGCAAAAATTTCCTCATTCTTTTATTCAATTATTTCATCTCTCTTCTAAATTTCTTACTTCAACCTTTATTTCTCCTCTTTCCATTCTTCCTCCCTCCTTTGTATTTCTTTCCATAAATTCAAAATTGCTACATGTACTATAAAATCAAGAGGGTTATGAATTCTTATGAATATTTTTGATGATGCTTGCTCTCTATATGGTACTAACTACAAAGATTTAGGCTGTTTAGTTGGCTCTAGCTACAGGGGTACTGTTTCTTCTCCCACTTCTTGCTGCAGGGCCTCCTGTTCTTGTTCTTGCTACAAGAACTCTTGCTCTTGTTCTTGCTCTTGCTACAAGAACTCTTGATTTTCCTCAAACTCTTCTGCAATGTTAGCAAGATTGGCCAATGTTATGTTTGTTGCTCTCTCAAATATTTCCTTTTCTTCTTCAACATTCACTTGCCCCATTGGAGCTTATGTGTCCCCTTGTGATGTTTCTCTAAACTCAAGGATTTCTTGTGAAGGCATGCCAAAGGCTGGCCCAACTGGTCTTGATTTTCTAGGAGGGCTCTTACATTTTTCTTTGGCTGCAAGATGAAAAGTGTCAGATTTTCTCCTCTTAAAGCTTGGCACCTCTTTTTGTATAAGCTATGTTTTAATTTTCCCTTTTCTTGTTTCTACCTCCTTGTGTGCCCAAGTTTTCATGTAATACCCCGTCTTAATAACCTAAGAATGTTGCAAAAGTGTTTTAAAGGTGTAATAATTTTTTTTTAAAGTTTAATTATAAGTTATTTAATTGCATACATTCTTAGGCTAAGCGACGTTACACTACTTTGAGTTATCCATAAGTGACTAAAGTATTTCGCATTGCACATAATAAATAATAACATAAAGATAAACATTGCATAATAATAAATTTCCATTCATGTTAACATAATATAGTACAACCATGTTTTTCCATACATTGCATTTGATAATTATACAATAGAATACTCATCCATCTGATGAGGTAGTTTCAAATAATAATTACGATTACAATTACATTGTTCACCTCTTATACAATTGAGGGATGTTTTCAAATACAAGTTTACAATATACAATGTTGAAATAAACATAAATCCCAAGTGCGAGCTCTCCATCCATGAAGCTCTCGATGCCATGATCAAACTGGGGACCCAACGGAGTAAGGTGCACGTTCCACCCAGCCATGTGGTACCCGTAGGTCCACCCCCCATGCTAGGAGATAGTAATAAGGTTACCTAGACCTAATCTACTAACCCTAGAAACTAGTACAACAATCTATTGGTTACATTGCTTCCACATTTTGGACAATTGTTTTGAAGTACAAACATGAGGTTTAACTGTTATTCTAGGTGGAGTGTCATCACAACGATGCAAAGGTTACCCTGGTGTTTCTTCCTAGGTTCTAGGCCCCAATCCTTGGGTTACCCTAGCAACCTCTTATGAAACCCGGCCCCTATTGCATACAATTGTGGAAATCGAATGTCTCTTAAAGAACTGAGACATCGATTTGCCATTCCAGGCCTTCGCATCCTATACTCAAGACTATGGAAGCTCAAGAGTTTAAGAGAGGCATGTACATCTTGTTAAGTGTTTTAGAACTAACTACTGTGTTCTTTAGTTTTCACTGACTTACTTAACTAATTGTAAGTTACCCTGACACCACTTTGTGTGTCGGCCCTTACAACTAGCCACTCCCCTAAACATAACAAGGGTTTCTAAGTTTACTATCTAGGGTAGACAAGTGCACAATACAACATATAATACCAAATTTACCACAATGTTCATTACAACCCATTCAGCATATCAGGTGCACTACCCTAAACTTGTTCAATCACATGAATTCAAAATCAATTTCACCCTCATAAAAGACTGGTACTGGAAGACTTAAAATCACATAATAGCAATCCCTATTTGCCCAAATGAAATTAAAGTCATATTAAACAAATTCACATCTAATATTTGGATATGCTAAATCCATATACAAGAGTTTGAATACATCATATTTATAAATCGTTTAATGAAAAATCTATTTGAATGAGATAAAAGTAATAGTTTTCTTTTAATTCACTTTTCTAACTTTCACAAATTTTCACATGATCACTTACTATAATTTCAGAATTTTAATTTTCTCATGAAATTATAAAATATCAAAATTAAATAACTTCACACACTCATCAAATATTTATATATATAAACATATAGATGTTATTATAAAAATATTATTCTTAATTCCAAATATTATTATATATATATACATACATATACATATATATATAATATCCGTATTATAATTTCTGTCATATTTTAAATAGTAACAAATTTCGCATGAAACTTAAATCAAAGAATAGAGCCTTTTAATTCTTTTCGCAGCCTCTACCTAGCCGCACTGTAAGTTTAGGGCCGGCGATGGCTATGGCCGCGCCGCTCTGTGCAAGGGCGGAGGCGGTGGGAGATACTCCCACCGTCGCCTCCCTTAGGGGCGGCGGCCGTGGGAGCGGCCGAAGCCACTTCCCACTGTCGCCTCCCTTAGGGGTGGCGACTGTGGGGAAACCCCCCCCCGCGGCCCCCATAAACATTAAACAAAAATAAAAACTCTTAGAATTTTTACACAGACTTCATAAGCTTTAAAAATGAAATTTCTTTGCCATAATAATTTAAAACCCTGCAATTTAAAATAATAATAACTCTTAAATAAAAATTTAAAAACAAAACTTCATTTTGGTTAATTCGTCCGTACAACGGCGATTGTTTATACAAATATTCATTTAAGAATGTAAATATCCATATACATACACAATTTTTCCAGTTTATCTAGTAAATTTATAATAGAAAATTAAAAAAAAACCTTCTACAGGGTTCACAAAAGAAATCACACATAGACTTTAGTTTCATATTCAAAATTATTTCTTGTTTTCTCAATTTCACAGAGTTTTGAAACAAAATTTCAAAAGAAAATTCTTTTCTATCACAATTGAAATTCTTCACAGATCCATTCCACTGGTTGATTACAAATTTACCAAATTTTCAAGATGAACACAGGTAAATACAAAGCATATCTTTTCACTATATTTAAAAAAAAAAAACAAACACAACAAGAAAAATACCTGTAGTGTAAAAGCTTCCTGAAGGAAAATTGCTCTTGCCTATAACACAGTATCCCAAAATCTTCTTTAAAGAAATTCCCCACTTCTAGAAAATGCTTTTCCAACCACCAAGAATCCTCCAAAGGATCTTCCAATTCCAAAATCAACCAAAATAAAATAGAGAGATAACAAGCTCTAAGAAAATATTGAAATTTGCATAGTAAGAAATTTTTTTTTTGCCAGTATTCAGAAAATTCCCCCCTGAGAAAAATGGAATAGCCTCTGTAATTTCCCGTGATCCACAATAACCTCTCCGTGAGAAAATTTCAACAACCGTATGCAATTATGGCACTCACACACTTGTCGAGAAGTGGTTGAGAAAAATATCTTCTCCACCTCTCGACAATTTTGCCATTTCAAATTTTTGCATGTAATTTCAATTTTATTTAATTTAAATTTGAAAACCAATTTTCCATTCACATGCATTTTATTTTATTTATTTTTTTAATTTTCTAATTCTTTTAAATATAATATAACTTACACACTTAATAATTTAACTTAATTAATTAATTTATTTAATTAAAATAGTTTAATCTTTTTAAAGACCAACTATTTAACCAAATAAGCTAACTAATGAATTAAATTATCAAGTAAGTAAATTTCAATCATATTTAAATATTAATTAAATAACAATAATTAAAGCACAATATTCCAACATTAAAATTAACCAATATTTACCTTTTCAAAATGATTTAACTAACAGAAAACACAATACAACCTATGACTCAAAACTAAAAACAAACAAAGTACTATTACCAGGGTTAAAGACTAGGCTAGGGTAAACCAGATTACTATCTCCCGATCAACATTTCTGTTGAGTCTTGACACGTTCAGACCTGATTACATAGGTGGAGTCGGTGTCATGTACCTGCAAATCCTGCAACCAAGGAAATATAACATGAATACAAATATAAATATATATATAAAGCATTAAACAGTCACATCGTGCGGAGAAAATCTCAGATATCGTAGGGCACTCACAAGCGAGTGATGTGATTCTGTTCTCCACACCAATACACTCACAACAAACTGACGAAATAAATGTTGTTAGTCCATCATAAGCATGTACATATCAATAAACAACAGAAAGTAAACATCTACGCTAAATCATATCATATCTGAAAACAATAATCACCAAACAAGTAACATCATGTCACAAAATAATCCACCATCGCTCAAAACCATCGATCAAAATATCCAACAAAACATCATAAGTCTAACAGTATGAAAAAGTATGAACAAAAAGCATAAGCATAAACGGAAGGGTACTACATCCTCCCCCTCTAGGATCAGGCTTGCTCCTAAAAGCCTGCGAACAGATAGGGATAAAGTTCCCTCATGTGTGTCGCATCCTCCCAGGTAGCCGAAGCCTCATAGCTAGGATCCTATTGGACCCTCACCTGATCAATGTCTTGACCCCTGAGACCAAGCGTCTGGTGTTGAAGAATGGCCACGGGCTCCAAAGCCAGCTGCCCATCCTCTACCTGTAACGCATTCCAATCAAGTACATGAGATATGTCGGGATGATATGGTCTAAGTACTGACACATGAAAAACATCATGAATACGAGACAAACTGGGTGGTAAGGCGAGTCGATATGCCATGAGACCAATTCTATCTAAGATCTCAAATGGTCCTACGAATCAAGGTGCAAGCTTAGAGCCTTTTCCGTAATGGATTGGACTCTTTCACGGTCACACTTGAAGAAACACTCTATCACCAACAGCAAACTGTCGATCGATCCTATGCGCATCGGCATATTTCTTTTGCCTATCCTGAGCTGCAATCAAATGCTCTCTAATACGGTCAACCTGTTGCTCCATGTCACAAAGCATCTCAGGTCCAAGCAATACTCTATCCTCAAGTCGATCCCAACCTAGTGGAGTTCAACAAGGACGACCGTATAATGCCTAAAATGGTGGCATACCTATGGAACTCTGATATCCGTTGTTGTAAGTGAATTCTACTAAGTACAAGTAATCCTCCCAACGTGATTGTTGGTCCATTATGTACATCCTAAGCATATCTTCTAATATTTGGTTAACTCTTTTAGTTTGACCATCGGTTTGGGGATGATACGCTGAACTAAAGTTCAACTGCGTACCTAAAGCACGTTGTAACGAAGTCCATAAGGCTGAAGTAAATATAGGATCTCTATCCGAAATAATCCTACGAGGAATCCCATGTAATCTAACGATGTCCTCCATGAATATCCTAGCTACAGATGAAGCATTATATGATGAACGTATAGGTGAAAAGTGAGCTACTTTAGTCAAACGATCAACAGTTACCATAATGGCATCATGTCGACGTGATGACGTAGGTAACCCAACAATAAAATCAATGGATATAATATCCCATTTCCATTCGGGAATGAGATGTGGCTGCAATAATCTAGCAGGATGATGATGCTCAGCTTTAACTCGCTGGCATTCAAGACATCTCGATACGTAATCAGCAATATCACATTTCATGCTAGGCCAGAAATACAATTGCCGAAGATCAGCATGCATTTTCTTGACACCTAGATGAGCTGAATACGGAGCTCTATGAGCTTTAGTCATGATTAATGTACAAAGAATCTCTACATGAGGTACATAAATACGACCTGAATGCCGTAATATACCATCCGATTCTAGGAAATAACCTACAAATCGACCTTCTAAAGGTCTACCCGATTCAATCTTTGACTTTACTTCCTGATATAATCTATCAGTAGGAAGTGCAGCTACTATTTGACCTCTTAAATCAACTTCAAGAGTAGTAGCAGAGATCTCATGTTGACGTTGGCTAAGAGCATCATCCACTATGTTCTCTTTGCCTTGAACATATTTTACTTTGAAATCGTACTCACACAAGAACTCCATCCACCGTCTTTGCCTAGCATTCAAGTTAGGTTGCATAAAGATGTATTGCAAACTACGGTGATCAGTATGAAGTTCAAAATGATGACCTAATAGAAAATGCCTCCATTGAACTAAAGCATGCACTACTACCGCTAGTTCTAGGTCATGAGTAGGATAGTTTAATTCATGGTCCTTAAGTTTACGAGACTCATAAGCAACCACATGCCCATCTTGCATCAAAACTACTCCCAAACCCTCTAAGGATGCATCTGCACAAACTACAAAATCCTTAGCAGGATTAGGAACAATGAGTATAGGCGTATTAGTCAAATTTTCTTTCAGAGTCTGAAAAGCTAACACTGTTCTGTCCAAACAAACTTCTTCCCTTTCCTTTGAAGAGAAGTAATAGGATGACCTATTCTAGAAAATCCTTCTACAAAACGCCTATAATAGCCAGCTAGACCCATAAAACTACGAACTTCACCTACATTAGTAGGTGCAGGCCAATCTACAATAGCTTGGATCTTTGAAGGATCCATAGCAATACCTTTACCAGATATCACATGTCCAAGGTATTTTATTTCATATTGAAAGAAGTCACACTTCTTCAGGTTTGCATACAATTGATTTTCCCTTAAACATTGCAATACCTATCTCAAGTGTTCTTCATGTTCCTTCATGTTCCTCGAATAGACTAAAATGTCATCAAGAAATACCAAGACAAAGCAATCAAGGTATATACAAAATACACCATTCATTAAACTCATGAATACTGAAGGTGCGTTCGTTAACCCAAATGGTACTACTGTGAATTCGTAGTGCCCATAACGAGTTCGAAAAGCAGTTTTATGAATGTCTGCTTCAGCTATACGCAATTGATGATAGCCAGATTTCAAATCAATTTTAGAGAACACCTTAGCTCCCTTAATTTGATCAAAAAGATAATCGATTCTAGGCAAAGGTAACGATTCTTAATTGTAACCTTGTTCAATCGACGATAGTCAATGCACAGCCTAAGTGATTCGTCCTTCTTCTTAACGAAGATGATAGGTGCTCCCCAAGGGGATACACTTGGACAAATGAAGCCCTTTTCTAAAAGTTCCTCTAATTGAATACGAAGTTCCTCTAACTCCTGAGTCGTCATTCTATAAGGAGCTCTTGATATAGGCTCAGCTCCAGGAACTAGGTCAACTCTAAAGTCGATATCCCTTTTCGGTGGCATTCTAGGAATGTCATCGGGAAACACATCTGCGAATTCCCTAAGAATAGGATGATCATCAAGAGATACCTCTCGACTCTCACCCTCATCTAAATTAGTAACTGTTGTTGCAAACAGTTGACATCCCTGACGAAGACATCTCTTTAATTGCATAGCAGCTATCATCCACAAAGAGATAGGTCTTTGAATACCTACAATTTCCACTTTCACACCTAAATCATCAATGCAACTAACTGTCTTAAGTCGACAGTCAATTACAGCATGATAAGATGCTAACCAATCCATACCTAACACTATATCGTACGATCCTAAGGGAGTAACATATAAATCTACTAAGGTAGTTAACGTACCTATTTTAAGTTCATAGTTATGTACTAAGTTTTCTACTGCTACTTTCACCCCTGAGGCGAATTCAACTTGCCATTTACCACCATGTTTTACTGCCACAAGACCACAACGGTCAACAATGGTCGGTGAAATAAAGGAGTTAGTGGCTTCAGAATCAAAAAGTATGGAAACACTAACACCATGTAACTTACCTGAAGTCTCGACCACTGTATTCTGGTGATCGGCTTGGCGGTCATTAACCGCTGCATATACTGTATGTGCATGTCCTGCATCACCCACCGTAGGCTCTGAAACTGTAGGTCGAGGCCCATAACTAGTAGAACCTCTCATCGGACACTATCTAGCTATGTGCCCATGCTGCCCACATGAATAACATCATATACCTGTGCCTCTACCGAATCCTCTGCCACCCGAAGGTGCATTGGACTGCTGATAACTACCCCTACTAACAATGGACTGAGCACTCTGCACAGGCTGATCCTACCTACTGCGCTTGTTGCGCCACCAGTTACGACCCTTTCCTGATTGAGGACTATTTTGTTGTTGAGGTTGAGGATTATTGTTCTTTTGAGGTGTTCTTTGTTGCTGTTGCTGCCCACCCTTTGTGGGTGTCTGTTGGTTCTTGGAAGAACCACCTGTCTGTTTCTGTCCACCCCATGGACTAAAACCTGCTGCAGGAGCACTCCCAATCTGCACTCCTGTGTGCCCACCTAAAGCCATAATAAGGTTCTCCTCAACTATGCGAGCCTTCTCCACCGCGACTTCCATAGTCTTTGGCTCAAAGACTCGGACACCACCACTGATATGGGTGTTTAAGCCCCTGATAAAATACTGTACTAGCATAGGCTCATCATCACCAATACCAGCATACTGCTTGAGTTCATAGAACCTACGTTCATATTGCTCTATAGAAAGAGCTAACTGACGTAGATCATGGAACTCATCAGCCCTATGCTTCCTCCAGTGTTCCGAAAGGAACCATGCTCTAAACCTCTCAAGAAACATCTCCCAAGACACAGAGCCAATATCTATATGGAGCTTCTGCTCCTCTAGGCGCCACCAAGTAGAGGTGAATCCTCTCAAGTGCATAATAGCGCATCTGGCACGAGTACTGCTACAGTAAGGGTGCATGGCAAAGCATCTACCCAAATCCAGTAGCCAGGTCTCAGCCTCTAATCCTCCTCCTGAACCATCAAAGGTAGGAGGACGTGCTCTCAGTAAATCCCTCATGTGACCAACAATAATAGAATCTTGATGTACTGTGTCCTCTACTCTCCTAGGGGATCTATCCCTCTCTCTCACAACTTCCTGCTCATCTACCTGTCTAGGTCCAAGATGAGCTAGGACCTCCTCTAGTAGTGGACATATCTGAGAACCCTCTACTACTGACTATACGGGATTCTGTCCCTCATTTCTCTGACCCATCTGTTCTGCTTGGTCACTGTGGTGAGGGCTAGGAGGGGGAGTAACCTGAGGGATTGGCCCACGGCCTCCACCTCTACCTCTACCACGACCTCTTCCTCCTTGCCTAGGCATGTTCCTACACATAACAATTACAAGTCTTAGATGCTATACAACCAAGGTTATCAGTTGCGACACTACGTACTAGGTCAACCTAATGGGCTCTAGATTACCCAGAGCATCCAGTGGTTGTAACCTTGGCTCTGATACCAATCTGTAATGCCCCGTCTTAATAACCTAAGAATGTTGCAAAAGTGTTTTAAAGGTGTAATAATTTTTTTTTAAAGTTTAATTATAAGTTATTTAATTGCATACATTCTTAGGCTAAGTGACGTTACACTACTTTGAGTTATCCATAAGTGACTAAAGTATCTCACATTGCACATAGTAAATAATAACATAAAGATAAACATTGCATATTAATAAATTTCCATTCATGTTAACATAATATAGTACAACCATGTTTTTCCATACATTGCATTTGATAATTATACAATAGAATACTCATCCATCTGATGAGGTAGTTTCAAATAATAATTACGATTACAATTACATTGTTCACCTCTTATACAATTGAGGGATGTTTTCAAATACAAGTTTACAATATACAATGTTGAAATAAACATAAAATCCAAGTGCGAGCTCTCCATCCATGAAGCTCTCGATGCCATGATCAAACTAGGGACCCAATAGAGTAAGGTGCACGTTCCACCCAACCATGTGGTACCCGTAGGTCCACCACCCGTGCTAGGAGATAGTAATAAGGTTACCTAGACCTAATCTACTAACCCTAGACACTAGTACAACAATCTATTGGTTACATTGCTTCCACATTTTGGACAATTGTTTTGAAGTACAAACACAAGGTTTAACTATTATTCTAGGTGGAGTGTCATCACAACAATGCAAAGGTTACCCTGGTGTTTCTTCCTAGGTTCTGGCCCCCAATCCTTGGGTTACCCTGGCAACCTCTTATGAAACCTGGCCCCTATTGCATACAATTGTGGAAATAAAATGTCTCTTAAAGAAACGAGACACTGATTTTCCATTCCAGGCCTTTGCATCCTATACTCAAGACTATGGAAGCTCAAGAGTTTAAGAGAAGCATGTACATCTTGTTAAGTGTTTAAGAACTAACTACTGTGTTCTTTAGTTTTCACTGACTTACTTAACTAATTGTAAGCTACCTTGACACCACTTTGTGTGTCGGCCCTTACAACTAGCCACTCCCCTAAACATAACAAGGGTTTCTAAGTTTACTATCTAGGGTAGACAAGTGCACAATACAACATATAATACCAAATTTACCACAATGTTCATTACAACCCATTCAGCATATCACGTGCACTGCCCTAAACTTGTTCAATCACATGAATTCAAAATCAATTTCACCCTCATAAAAAATTGGTACTGAAAGACTTAAAATCACATAATAGCAATCCCCATTTTCTCAAATGAAATTAAAGTCATATTAAACAAATTCACATCTAATATTTGGATATGCTAAATCCATATACAAGAGTTTGAATACATCATATTTATAAATCATTTAATGTAAAATCTATTTGAATAAGATAAAAGTAATTGTTTTCTTTTAATTCTCTTTTCTAACTTTCACAAATTTTCACATGATCACTTACTATAATTTCGCAATTTTAATTTTCTCATGAAATTATAAAATATCAAAATTAAATAACTTCACATACTCATCAAATATTTATATATATAAACATATAGATGTTATTATAAAAATATTATTCTTAATTCCAAATATTATTATATATATAAATATATATACATACATATACATATATATATATAATATCCGTATTATAATTTCTGTCATATTTTAAATAGTAACAAATTTCGCATGAAACTTAAATCAAAGAATAGAGCCTTTTAATTCTTTTCGCAGCCTCTACCTAGCCGCACTGTAAGTTTAGGGCCGGCGATGGCTATGGCCGCGCCGCTCTGTGCAAGGGCGGAGGCGGTGGGAGATACTCCCACCGTCGCCTCCCTTAGGGGCGGCGGCCGTGGGAGCGGCCGAAGCCACTTCCCACTGTCGCCTCCCTTAGGGGTGGCGACTGTGGGGAAACCCCCCCCCGCGGCCCCCATAAACATTAAACAAAAATAAAAACTCTTAGAATTTTTACAAAGACTTCATAAGATTTAAAAACGAAATTTCTTTTCCATAATAATTTAAAACCCTGCGATTTAAAATAATAATAACTCTTAAATAAAAATTTAAAAACAAAAGTTCATTCTGGTTAATCCGTCCGTACGGTGGTGATAGTTTATACAAATATTCATTTAAGAATGTAAATATCCATATACATACACAATTTTTCCAGTTTATCTAGTAAATTTATAATAGAAAATTAAAAAAAAAACCTTCTACAGGGTTCACAAAAGAAATCACACATAGACTTTAGTTTCATATTCAAAATTATTTCTTGTTTTCTCAATTTCACAGAGTTTTGAAACAAAATTTCAAAAGAAAATTCTTTTCTATCACAATTGAAATTCTTCACAGATCCATTCCACTGGTTGATTACAAATTTACCAAATTTTCAAGATGAACATAGGTAAATACAAAGCATATCTTTTCACTATATTTAAAAAAAAAAACAAACACAACAAGAAAAATACCTGTAGTGTAAAAGCTTCCTGAGGGAAAATTGCTCTTGCCTTTAACACAGTATCCCAAAATCTTCTTTAAAGAAATTCCCCACTTCTAGAAAATGCTTTTCCAACCACCAAGAATCCTCCAAAGGATCTTCCAATTCCAAAATCAACCAAAATAAAACAGAGAGAACAACCTCTAAGAAAATATTGAAATTTGCAGAGTAAGAAATTTATTTTTTCCATTATTCAGAAAATTTCCCCCTGAGAAAAATGGAATAGCCTCTGTAATTTCCCGTGATCCACAATAACCTCTCCGTGAGAAAATTTCAACAACCGTATGCAATTATGGCACTCACACACTTGTCGAGAAGTGGTTGAGAAAAATATCTTCTCCACCTCTCGGCATTTTTTGCCATTTCAAATTTTTGCATGTAATTTCAATTTTATTTAATTTAAATTTGAAAACCAATTTTCCATTCACATGCATTTTATTTTATTTTATTTTTTTAATTTTCCAATTCTTTTAAATATAATATAACTTATGCACTTAATAATTTAACTTAATCAATTTATTTATTTAATTAAAATAGTTTAATCTTTTTAAAGACCAACTATTTAACCAAATAAGCTAACTAATGAATTAAATTATCAAGTAAGTAAATTTCAATCATATTTAAATATTAATTAAATAACAATAATTAAAGCACAATATTCCAACATTAAAATTAACCAATATTTACCTTTTCAAAATGATTTGACCAACAGAAAACACAATACAACCTATGACTCAAAACTGAAAACAAACAAAGTACTATGACCAGGGTTAAAGACTAGGCTAGGGTAAACCAGACTACTATCTCCTGATCAACATTTCCGTTGAGTCTTGACACGCTCAGACCTGATTACATAGGTGGAGTCAGTGTCATGTACCTGCAAATCCTGCAACCAAGGAAATATAACATGCATACAAATATAAATATATATATATATAAAGCATTAAACAGTCACACCGTGCGGAGAAAATATCAGATATCGCAGGCCACTCGGAAGCGAGTGATGCGATTCCATTCTCCACACCAATACACTCACAACAAACTAACGAAATAAATGTTGTTAGTCCATCACAAGCATGTACATATCAATAAACAATAGAAAGTAAACATCTACGCTATATCATATCATATCTGAAAACAATAATCACCAAACAAGTAACATCATGTCACAGAATAATCCACCATCGCTCAAAACCAGCGATCAAAATATCCAACAAAACATCATAAGTCTAACAGTATGAAAAAGTATCAACAGAAAGCATAAGCATAAACGGAAGGGTACTACATTTCATTAGGGTTTCAAGGGGAACATCATCATCAAAATCTATTGAAGAGCTCTCTTTTTCTGAGTGCTTGTTTCAAAAGAACTAATATCTATATTTTTTTCTATTGTAGGAGGGTTTACACTAGAGCCTGCACGAGAGGTTGAAGCACCAATAGTGGCTTCAATAATGCTCAATCTCTTGCTATACCTATTGGGTTGAGGTAAAACCCTAGGTTGGAAGTGCTCAGGTCTAATTTGATAAATATTTATGAATTCTTCCTAGGTCATTCTAGATATATCATGGAGAGATTTTTCAACTAGTATTTTAATCATGCAATGGTGGGAAACAAAATTTTCCCTACCTTTTTGAGTCTTGACCGCCATGATGGAAAGAAAGTTGTATAGCACGTTCAAAACATTCATCCTCCTCATGTGCCTCATGTGACTCAAGAGTTTGAAGTGCACAGAATGTAGGTTTGACAAATGACTTTCACAGGTGATGTATCTTATAATGTAGACAACTACCTACTTTTGTAGCTCAGGCAAAGAGGTTCTTTTTGCACCTTGTTTGTCCATACTAATTGGAGGGCCACCATGTATTGTTAATTCATCCCTAGCTGACTTGGTGTCTCTGGTGAAAAATCCCAATCCCAGATATGAGAAAATCATCCATCTCATCACCATATCTAATAAAGTCTTAGTGGATCATGGACTTGTCAAAATTTTTGAATCAATCTCAAAATCAATGGTCAAATCATTAATTTTATTCTTCTATCTTCTTTCCATGATAACTTGGTATAATTACAATAAACAAAAACATCATCATGCATCCATCCTGCATCCACAAATCGTTAGCATACATAAATCTCGCATCCTACAGTAGAACATTGTGCACCATGGGTTCATTTCAAATTAACCCACCTCCCATTGTCTACAATCAAGCTATCACTCTGCAAAATTTTCTTCCTGCAATTCTTGTCTAAAAGCCAAATTCACCTTCCTACAAGAGTTGCTAAATTTCCAATAAAAATGTTGTTTTGAATTTTCCCTTTTTGTTTTACCTTTTTCTACTTGCAACTCAAGATTATGAAAAGGTCAATAATGGAAAGGAAGTAGTAATAAAAGAAAGTTATGATGGGAATAAATGGTCATTATAGTTGGTGTCACTTCACACATGTGAGTTTTCTTCTCACTCAAATTTCAAATCGTCTCAATTTAAATTTGCTAACATAGACCAACATGGACTGAGATGTGAGCAAGATATTTACATCTTTTTCCTCCCCCGCAACCTAAATTTGGGCATATGTCCTCACATGCAAGATGTGAGTGGTAATTTGACAAGGAATAATGACATGCTATGGTGGACATCCATAGTAACATAAAACAATTAAATGAATGCACTAAAAGATAATTAAGATGTAGCATTTAATGAGCACATACCTAAGTGTGTAGAGGATTCATTGCAAAGATTGCGGAGAAAGTATCATTTTCCTTTTTAGGAAATAAGTTGAGAAATTGATGAAGATGAAGTGGAATGAGGTGAGGTGGAATGAAGTGAAGTAATCATAGAGAAAGAAAGGTGGTGATAGATGGGTGAATGGGCGGATGGGTGAAGAAATGGACTCACACAAAAGTGGAAGTCTTTATTATGACGAGTACATGTACACCAATTAGCCAGAAGGAGGGATACTAGGTCCACTTCCTTCGGCTATAGGAAGCTTGGGTGTTGCATGCTAAGTGAATTTCCGCAAAAACTCTTCTTTGGAAGCTGGCTTATGGTATAATCTAAGACGATGACCATTGACAAGCAACTTGAATCTAATAGGGTCAATGGTAGTAAGTTAAATAGCACCATTGGGAAAGACCTTAGCAACCTCATATGGTAGTAGCCATCTTGATTTTGCACTACCTTTGTGTGATGCAAGGCTACCTTCCTCATCTCATCCAAAGCATTCAACTACATGATTCTTTCTTTTTGTGCCTTAGAGATATCTATCCCAAAGTCTACTGCAGTCCTAGGAGTCTTGTGCTCAAATTATATGGGCATCATAGCTCTCTTCCCATACAACAACTTAAATAGATTGAAGCATGTAGTTTTTTTCCAGGTAGTTATGTAGGTCCAAACAACTTATGGTAATTTGTTTTCCCAATCCTTTTAGTGGATAACCACTATTTTGGTCAGAATGGCTTCAATTTCTCTATTGGTCACCTTAACTTGGCCATTGTCATGAGGGTGATAAGGAGTATACTTCCTATGCCTTATGTTGTACTAATTAACCAATGTTGTAACAAGGGTTGAAGTGAATTGAGCTCCTTGATTAGTCACTATTTATCTTGGGACTCCATACCGCATGAAAATTTCTTCATCAATAAATTTTGCAACCTTATTGTCTCTTGCATGCTTCATAGCCTTAACTAGTACCCACTTAGTTACATAATTAGTGCATACCAGGATATAAGACTTACCATTTGATGGAGGGTTAATGGGTCCTACCAAATACAATCCTTGCTTATCAAAGGGAGTGATTACTACTTGAGGATAAAGTGGCATCTCATAAGATTTGGTTGGATATCCCATCCTTTGGAGCCTATCACATTTTCTTGTATATATTCCTACATCCTTGTGGAGTTTGGGCCAATAGTATCATGTGTTTAAAATCTTCATTGTTGTCCTCTTGGATGCATAATTCCCTCCACAAGGTTCATCATGGAATGCATGCAAAATGTTGCATGTACATCTCATCTTCCCTCATACATCTTCTTATGACATGATCTAGTCCAATATAAAACAAACACCCAACAATCCATGAAAAAAGAAAATAATTTCAATGAGCACTCTTCTCTCTTTTGGAGATAAGTGAGAAGGAACTCTCCCTGTCACAAGATAATTAGCTATGTCAACCTACCAGGGTTTTTGAACACTAATGGAGAATAGATGCTCATCAGGAAAGGTGTCATCTATGGCCATGATTTTCCTTTGATGAAATAAAATTTGCAACAACATTGGACTTCCCTGGTTTATCCACAATGGTTATGTCAAACTCCTGCATCAACAATAACCATCTTGTTAATCCACCTCAGATCAAAGGTTTATTCATGAGATATCTAATGGTTGCATGATCAGCGTACATAAATATTTGATAGCCTATTATATAGTGCCTTAATTTTTTCAAGGAATATATCACTACAAACATTCATTTTTATGTAACTATA
Source organism: Sequoia sempervirens (assembly GCA_007258455.2). Classification (NCBI taxonomy): domain Eukaryota; kingdom Viridiplantae; phylum Streptophyta; class Pinopsida; order Cupressales; family Cupressaceae; genus Sequoia; species Sequoia sempervirens. The sequence goes on along the minus strand of VDFB02348333.1, from coordinate 5,902 downwards.
TAGTTGAATTCAACTCCCTATAAATTTTTGCTAACAAAATAAATTGCATTTTCAATGGCTGCTTCTTTCTATCCTAAGACTGCTCCTATAGTATAGTCTGATGCATTTGTATGAATGTGAAATGGATATCCCAATTAGGTCCTTTTAGTACAGGAGCATGGGTCAAGGCTACTTTCAAGTCAGAAAATGCCTTGTTACAATCTCCTATCCATTGGAATTCAACATCTTTGGTTAGGAGAGTATACAATGGTGCTGCCATTTTGTTGAAGTCTTTGATGAAATTCCTATAATATCCTACATTTCGCAAGAAAATCCTAACATCCTTTTGTTTTGTAGGAGTAGGTAGATTAGTAATTACCTCAATTTTTGTAGGGTCTACTTGAATTATTTTGTGAGAGATGTAGTGGCCAAGAACTACACCTTCCTGCATCACCATAAAGAACTTTTCATTGTTTAAAGACATATTGTGGTCTTCACATCTCTATAGGACCTCCTTGATATTATCCAATGCTTCATTGAAATCAGAACCATAGGTAGTAAAGTCATCCATATATATTTTCATGTAGTCAAGGAAAATGTCTGAAAATATGGTAATGACTACCCTTTGAAAATTTTCAAGTGCATTGCATAAGCTAAATGGAAGTACTAAATAGGCATGTTTCCCCCATATATAGGTAAAGGTTGTCTTCTCATGGTCCTCAGGAGCAATTTGGATCTAGTTATAGCCACTGAATCCATCTAGAAAAGAAAATTATTTCTTTCTTGCAAGTGAGTCCAAGACTTGATCTACAAAAGGCAAGGGAAAATGGTATTTTTTGGTGGTAGCATTGAGCTCTTTGTAATCAACACAAACTTTCCATTTTCCTCCTTTCTTGGGCACAATCACGAATGGAGACACCAATTGGTATCTAAAATGGGGTACATAAATCCTGCATCTAGCAACTTCTACAATTCTCCTTTTACAATCTCTCTCAATGCAGGGTTGATTCTTCTTTGTGGATGCCTTACTACTTGACAATAATATTTGATGTATATGCCATGAGTGCAAAGCTTAGGGTCCAGTCCTTTCATATCATGATATTCTCATGCAAATGCATGTTGGTGAGTCCTTAGTAAGTTGTCCAATGTCAGTTGTTCTTCACTCAATTTGCTATTAATATTTAGATATTTTCCTTTTGACATTTGTAGTTGTGTAGTTAACTCTATAATAGTTGCTTCATTAATACATGGTACCTTGAGTTCATATGGAAACATTGTGTGGAACATACCTATTATTTCAAGAAGTTTTTTTGTAGGAAAAGTGGCTACAAGAAGAGTGGTTGCAGGAAGTTTATCTGTAGGAAAAGAAGCTTAGGAAGAGTGGGTAGAAGTGTCTTCATAGGGTTAGCAGAAGTAGATCCATGAGAGGACAATGCTTCCTCTACTTCACAATGGTTTTGAATTATTTTAGAAAACACTTCATCTTCATCTTGAAGTTTTAGGAGAGGGATTCTTCCTAAAATCATAAGTTGTGCCACAAAGTTAACTTCCTCAGCTTCTTCACCAACATATGGCCATACATAATTATCCTCATCATGGGATGGTTGAGCAAGAGGATAAAGAATAAGATTTTTGGTGTTCCTACCATTAGAAATGGTCATTTCACCTAACCGACATCCAATATATGCATATGTTGTTGCTAACCATGGCCTTCCAAGAATAATGGGATATTTTCCTAGTGTAGCTTTAGGAGAAAGAATCATAAAGTCTGTTGGGTACTCCCAAGATTCTAGAATCACTGCAAGGTCCTCCACTATACCATTAGACTTAACATTAGAACTATTGGCAAGCTATAGGATAGTAGGATTTGATCTCATGCTTGCAACATTTATTTGTTTCAGGATGTCCTTAGTCATTACATTTATTGCTGCTCCTAAATCAATCAGAGCATTCTTTATTTGAATCCCATTTATAGCAACTTCTACCATAGGATTTCCTGGGTCATTATACTTGGGGATAGTCACTTTCCCAAGCATGATGTCAGCCAACTATCCCACCACATGAATTGTAGTTGGGTCTTTCTTTTTCCTACATGGCTTCTTAAGGCATGCTTCCTTGATTGCTTTGCCATATATGGGAAAATATTTAATGGCTTGGAATCGGGGTATCTAGACACATATATAATTTAGCTGATCTAAAAGTTCAAAATATGTATCCTCTTTGTCTTTATTTGGTTTGAAAACTTCTAATCTCTAAGGGAATGGTGGTTCTTTTGCAATTTGTCTGACTAGAACTGGTTCAATATTTTTACGTGCACTTGGCTAAATGGGATCATCTAGAGGTTCCTCTTCCTCTTCCATAGGAAGCTTAGTGATAATGGGTGTGTAAGGAGCTGGTAAGGTAGTTCCTAAATGCAAATGGATGCCACTCACACTCACATCACATGTAGAAAATTGATTTGGATTGGCAGAGTATACTGGCTACTATTGTGGTCTATTATTTGGGTTAGGTGCGGGATGAGCTGGTAACTGAGTAGGTTTAGATGCATTTGAGCTTGAATTAGTAGGGGGAAGGCATTATAGTAGGTTGCTTTCTAGGGTTGAGAAGGTGGTTGCATGTAACTATTTATCTATTTTGGCCATTGATATCCTCTCCTCCATTGAGATGTTTGCTACCAATTTCTTGGAGGTGGCTGCCAAGGTCCTTGAAATTGTTTCCAATTCCCCTAAGGTTGTTGCCACTGGGGTGAATAATTTTGATGATTGGTCCAAGGATTTGGAGGGTTACCCCAAGGATGTGGTGGATATCCTCCATAGTTGGATGGATATGGGGGCTTCCATTGGTTACTAGATGAATAAGAATTAAAATATGGCCCAACAAAAGATAGTGGATCTAGTGGCATACCTTGTCTTGGAGCCCATGGCCTCCTTTGTGCAACAAAGTAGACTTGATCTTCTTCAATCTGAATTGGTTTGAACTCACGTGGAATCAACTTGTTAATATTAGCTACCATCTTGCATCTATAGTCCCTCTTCTTTTGTTTGCAATGAGGACAATAGTTTGTCAACATTCTCTTTTCCTCCTCATGTTTCTTCTTGGCTTGAAGTGTATCTAGCTGAGTAGCTAGATTGTTTATGATATCTTGCTTGAAATCTACCAACAAATGAGTAATATCCATTCTTGAAACTCCACTAGTGGATGACTTACCCATAGAGGATTGGTAAGCTCTCCCTTTCTTTGAAGCTACCCTAGAATGGTTCTAACATATTTTCTTGATATCTTTTCAAGGAACTTGGGTGATATCTCCTCTTGCCATCAGATCTAAGGCATCAGTGCAACTCTCATTGATTCCTCTTAAGAACAACTTTTGTGATTCTTCATTAAGGGTATGGTGTGGAGATTTTTGTAGGTAGAAAAAAAACCTTGAAATGTAATCCTCCAAGCTCTCATCTTTCTTCTACTACATCCTAAAGATGTCATCTCCTCTCCTATCACCGCCCTTGCAATATTCCTTGTACTTCTCAAGGAACTTTGTCTTCATGTCCTCCCGAGTTTCTACAATATTTCTGCCTAAGCTCATAAACCATCTTAGTGCAACCTCTTTTAGAGTGGTAGGAAATAGATTAAGCCTATAAGCATCAATGGTATAGTCATAACTCTTGCAAAGTATATCAAACTCAAACAAGAAAGTATCAGGGTCTTCTATAACAAGTCCATAGAACTTAGGAAGTGCTAAACAAGGGATATTTTTTATGTTGTCAACTTCATTCTGATGAGCAAAGGGGAAAGGAAAAGTTGGTTGGTTAGGTCTATTTCTATTTTCATCACCCATGTTTTCTTGATGTATTTCCAAAGCAAAGGGGTTCTCAATCAGATTTTGGTCTTTAGTGGAAGCTTCAAAACTAGTTAGATCAGGAAATGCATCAGCAAAGGGAAATGGTTCTTCTTCTTCTTTGGTCTTCAGTGGAAGCTTCAAAACTAGTTAGATCAAGAAATGAATCAGCAAAGGGAAATGGTTCTTCTTCTTCTTTGTTTCTAGGAAGATTTAGAAGCTCTTCTGGTTGGAATGGATCAATATTATTAGGAATAAATATCCCATAAGCATCTCTTCTCCTCCCTCTATGCATGCAGTCTCAACTTAGCATCAGCAACATCACACAAAGAATTGGAAAAAAAATAGTGGATCATTACTTGCCTAGATTAGGGCTATTCTAATAACAAGCTTCAGAAATACTAGAGTAAGAAAAACTATCAATGACTCCAAAGAAATTCCCAGTTTAACACCATACTCAGCAATGGTGCCAAAAATGTTGGCCTTCTACAATGATTTAATAACTAAGCCTTTCTAGCCATGATTTAGAGATTGGACATCTAACCTAAATAGCTATCTCAATCATCATGAATTTGCATTTAACTTGTCAACCTAAGGATGTGAACTTGAAATGGGCCAGCACAATATGTACACTACGAACTCAAAGTAGCCATTTTCATTCTACAACTATGAAAGACACAATGTTGAAGGTAAATTGCTTGAAAAGGAATAACATAAATGTTGAACATCAACCAATAACTATACTAAGATGAAATTCATGATAAGAATGAAAATCTAAGCAAACAAACAAGAAAATACTCTGTCTACTTTAGTTGTAGGAATAGTCAAAAAATGAAATTCTGGTGGCTGCAGGAACAGTTAGGGAAAAATTCTTAACTAGTTACTAAACATAAATTAATAGCTAAGAAAAACTAAACTAAAGTATGGATTTCTCACATAGTGGCCCCCCTTGGATGAGTATCATCTAAAACTAATGTAAACTTAGATGCTCAAATTTGGAACTTCATTTTATTCATTGGAAAATGTGAATACAAAATAGTAGCAGAGTTGTATTACTAGAAACTAAGAATTCAAGTACATCATCAAATCGTGCAACCTTTGGAGGAGGGGCATCTGATCCATATTTATACTACCAACTAAGCAAGGCGGTCAACTCCCACTAACTGAGAGGATGCCATTTAGGGAAAACAAAAAATAGAATGGAAGGGTGGGTATGTCTACATGGAATTTGGTTAGACATGCATGTCCAAATGCAAGTTCAACATTGTAGTAATGCTCACATTTTCTCAACATCATTAAATACCAATACAAGGTGGTTACATTTGATTTGCATGGGGAATCTCCTACCCTCGACCTTCATTTGTCCTTTGAATGATTCCCTTGTTGAACATTATGATGCATGACTAGCTGGTGGTTGTGTTTCTCAATTTGGTATCCTCAAATGATATCTCCATGGCAATGTTAGTACACACAACAATTGCATATCTATAACCACCTTAAAGAACATTCATTAACCACATGAAAAGATAATATATATAGTCCATACAACATGCCAATGTCATTAAAAATTCACAAAAATAGGATTAAGCCTAATGTCTATGGTTTGAGGGAATATTATGAAAATATCAACATTTAACATCAAAGTCCATGAAAACTTTCAACAAATAAACCATAAGTTCTACTCAAAATTGGACCAAAAACTAGACTCATCATATGTGAGAAGATTGTTTGGACATTTGTATGAATCATTTTTTATTTTCCAAACTTGGGGTGTTGGATGGCGGAGTTTGGAATTCAAAATAGGATAGCGTTTTGAACCAACACTTTAATATTCCTTTCTTGATGAACATTTTGAAGGAGGTGGATATTTATTATATGTGGAAGTCCTCTTTTCTTGTGGCTCCAAATTTTGATTGACTTTTACTTTTGAACTATTTTCTTTTCTTGATCTTATTTTCTTTGGGATCCATTTTAATTTCATTTGTCCACTCAATTTTTTGTTTGATTCAATGGCCTTTGACATTTGATTTTGAAATTTGGATTTGTAATAATTTTATTTTTGTTGGTTCCAAATGGAAGGTTTAAGATATT
>VDFB02348332.1:0-24873 GCA_007258455.2 Sequoia sempervirens | reverse complement strand
CAAATATCTCTAGGAGGCCAACATTCCATCTAATCGGGTGATTCCTTTTCTATAATAATTCATTTACACAATCCCAATACAGATTCTCAGGCCTATTTTGATCCTTTTCAACATACTATAAAATTTTATACACTTATTTCACAAAATAGAGTAAAACCAACATGTTGTCTACTGGTAAAAGCCCTTAAATAGGTCAATTTATCAAGGCAAGTCATCATAGAACTACTCACTAATCCACCAAACCTGCAAAAAGTCTTAGGCCATGTGTAGAAACTCACAAATAAACAAGTTTTAAGATGGGAAATGACCATCAATACACAAAATCGGTAAACATTTGATTATAGGGTGAAAACACACCAACCATGAGGGTTTCTTTAATGAAACATTTGCAAAACCTCTTCTACTCTTCCCAACAATTGAATACATGCTTCATTATGTCTGAAAATTATTTTGAAATCATTTCTAAGCTCCTCTACATGTTGTTTCCTCAAACCCTACTTGAAAACACCATTTTTTTGAATGAGAAAATTCAGAATTTTGTTCATGCAACAGTATCCCGACTTCGTATTTCTATTTACCCCTACCACACACATATTCACATTGAAAAGACACTAAATATGATCCATTCCACTAACCTACTATCCCTACATCGGTGGAATGGCTAAGAATCACTTTTTATATTCTCTAAACAATTCTAAGGAAAACACAGACCGAGACTTAGGAAACTAAGTTCAAATTTGATTGATTATTTGAATTACAATTCCTAAAACTTTCAAGAATGAAAGAAGTCTCTTTCCCTGAAAATAATCAAATCTTAGAACATGCTTGAATCACTATGCAATCTAAAAACAAGAATAGAAAAGGTTTCCAAAATAACTGAGCAGAGGTTTTTTTATTAATTTTTATGGATTTTTGGGATAGAAGATCTTCCTTTCTCAAGCTTATAGTTCTTTTTAAAGGTGTATAAATGAGTTGAAATAAATGCCTCTTCATCTTTATCAACCCATCCTTTCCCTTCCACAAAAAGACTCTTCACCTTCCTCCTTTTGTGCAATTTTACATTTTTACAATAATTGACAACTTTTATTATAAAAAGCAACTTTTCAATAATATCACCTAGTGACCTATTTCATGGTGAAAATACATTGAAATTCATCATTTAATTACCTTCACTCATCTTATTTACTTGAACATTACAAATTGAAAAAAATAGCCTTTTGAAGGAATTTCATGACCTAGGTGCTCCTGCACTAGTTTGTCATGTTACAACCTTACGTTGTCAATGGACATTTTAAATCACACAATTCAATACACTTTCCTATTACATTTTTAAACCACGTCCCTTTGAGGCATTTTGTTAAATTTAACAATTGACTTTCTTTGTGTATGCTTCCAAAGCTATCATTGAGTTATTTTGTCAAACAACTATACAAACTATCTTTCATTGACTTTCTTTGTGTATGCTTCCAAAGATTTCATTGAGTTATGCTTCCAAAGCTTTCAATTAGTTAATTTGACAACTTAGCACTTTTTGCACAGGTAAAATTATTCATCATGCCAAAGAAATGGACTGTTAAAAGGAAAAAACTAATAGATGATCAACTCCAAGCCATCAAAGATAAAGAGAAAAAATGGATGAGGGAATTTCGTGAAAAGAAGAAATTGGGAACGATTGATGAAAACAAGCCAGTTGAAGAGGAACCTCAACTATCAAAAAGAGAAAATAAATTGGTGGCACAAAGGGCACAAATGCGAAAGAGTCATGCTAGGGGAGCTGCAGATACCATAGTTGGAGACACACCATCTACCACGAGTGAATACGAAGGGACACCATTAAGTACAAGTGAATATGGAGGGACACCATCTACCACAAGTGAGTATGGTTGGACACTAGCCACCACATCTGAAGTTGAGAGTACATCATCAATCGGAGTTGAGGAACAAGGTATGCTATCATCCCCACGTGAACCTCAAGGTATGTCTTCTATTCCACCCTCGATTGAAGGTATGCAATCTAGCCCATCTCAATTAAATATTGATGAAATTTCTAATGTTGAGATGTATGTACCTAAGAGAACACCACCTAGAATTTTGCATAGAAAGCCAAAGTTTTTGATTAATATTGATGAGGATATTTTGTAGCACATGGAAGGTAAGATTCCAAAACCAACTTGTAGAAGATATGCTGATAAGATTTGGAAAATGTTCTTTGAAAGGATAAATGAGAATGTAAGATGTCAACTATTTGTTCAAATGATGTAGGGTTTAAAGTACAGAAACATCATGAAGACTCTTGGGTTGAGAACATCGAATGCATTAAGTAAAAACACTATTGTGAAGAATCTAATGGATGCTTATGACAGTGTGGGTAAGACATCACACTCAAAGGATAGTAATATCACCTGGCATGTCATTACATCAACTTTGGTAATATATCAAACAAAGAGATCTCACCTAATTAAAAGGACAAGTGAACAAATGGGAATTAGTAGAAAAGCTTTATTAAACGCCGTTCAAAGGCGTCAAAGAATTGAGGGCACCAGTTCAAATGAATTATAGGCATTCTTGGGGAGACTGCCACACAAAGATAAAAAATTTGTTGAAGCATTGAGAAAACTAATTGAAGATTATTGGAAGAATAATACAAGGCCATCTCTGAATCAAAGGGATGCCGTAAGAAGGAGAATCGATAGTCGAAACCATGAGCCACATCCAAAGCATTTTTTGGATACGACTCAAACCCAATTTTTCCATAAATTTCAAAATTCTTATCCTCAAATTAGTATTTTTCAAAGATTTTTTGAAATGATTAAACCTTTTTATGTCAAGATAAATCACACATGCACTACTTGTTGCTGTAAACTACATATTGAATTCTCTAACCATTATGATGTTTATCATTCTATATGTTTACATTTGCAGACTAATGATGTTTTGCAGGATTGTTGCATAGAAGCCCAACCAAAATCTTCAAGAAATTCCCTATCAAAATTTCTTTTGGTGAAATAGGAGGATGGCCAAATATTCTATAGGAAAACATGCTTGGATGGTTCATGCGAGCGTTTTGGTGGCTTGCAACGAATGCTAGTATGTCAACATATGAGGCAGGACAAAAACTAGTAGAGTTCAGGAAGTATAAAACAGTGGCATATGCTACAAAAGATGGGTCTGAAGCAAAAAGGTGTGAGTTGGTTATTCAGAAGATTCCATTGTATCGGTTCATGTCCATGTTTCGTGAGAATCTAGTGTATGAGTATGCAAGGCATACCCATAGAGCCCGATGGTTGGACACACAATTCAATCTATGCAAGGACACCTTTCCACTTGGTAGCATAGTATCAGTGGTTGACTTTGCAGAGAACTACACTCTATAGCCACAACATGAGGTGCAGTAATAGTATTACAACTCCACACAAGTTTTGATAGTTGTGCACATAGCATTTATACATGCAGGTGAAAGTACAGAGGATGAAAGGAAGGTATTGAGGGAGTATCACTTTTATATTAGTAATGATCACACACATTCTCTAGAGTTCGCAAGGCTGTTTCTAGATGTTCTACAATAATTTGGCCTGTGAGGGGCATATCATATGATCGGCATATGGTCGTATAACTGTGCAACACAGCTTCAAGAACATAATGCATGTTCTACCGGGTTGTGCGATGCATCTCACTACACATGTTCAAATATATGTGGAACTTTGTGAGGCCATACATGGAAAGGGAGAGCATGACAGTGCAAGAGCATGTGTGAAAAGAGCATTAGCACGAGAAGAGTTAAAGTATAAAGATAGTGCACAGTTGATAAATGCAAGGTCAATCGTCGAGTGGTGTAATGGTTCGATGGGTCCAGGTAATGAAAGTATGTCTTTAGTTCATAGATTTTTTTGGTTGATGGCTGATACTAACATTGTACCATATGAGGATTGTTGTACACTCAATGATTGAGTGGAGTTGCACTCTTGCCTTAGCTCAAAATGCGTGTTCATGGAGTATCGACATAAGATGGCATGCTTTTTTTCTTCATGTACAATGCAAGCCTAGAATGATTGTGAGCTAAGGGAGTGGGTTGAAAAATGGTTGACAAGTTATCTTAGCCCACTTCAAACGTATCGCCCTCCGATAGCATTGGAACTAACACGGATGGAATCATTGGTCGACTTTGACCATGTATTAGATCTAGTTCAACCAGGTAATATATCTACTTTCTTAGTATTTGAAATTCCATATTGTTATCTTACTTTGTAATCAGATTCATAATATTTACTAATTTCAAGAGATATGCCACACATATAAATGAAAGGCATTTTTATGTAGCATTGTAGATGAAGACAAATGAAGAGGGTACAAACTATTACTTGTGTTGTTGTGTTGAGGCAAAAAAGAAATTGGAAGCCACAATTATAGATGGAGAAAACATTAAATACCCTACAGGCTCAGTTGTTGTTGCTGGAACATGGTTGAGAAGGTACCCACATAAGATTGTTAAACATTGGTTGTTTTAGGAATTTGACATGCATCGTAAGATTCTTCATTACTCAAACCTTTTCATGGAATCCAATGTCCATTTGAGAAAATATGGGGGTAGACCTTTGAACAAGACCTTGTGGAAGGTCGGTGAGTCTGACCATGAGGCAATACTTGACACAATAAAGAGTAGAGCAGACCCAGATGGTTCATTGGATTAATTTGTAAGTATATGCACAATGGTTATTATTAGTTTATACTTGTATCCATGTCAGTTTGGTTGATGCCAATGCTATCATCTTATTTTACTGTGTATCTGTATGTAACTAGGAAAACATTGATTGGTATCCCCTTGCATAAAATGCATATTTATGAGCCATCCAAGAGAATCTCAAGCAGAAAAGAAATGCAACATCCTTATTTTCATGATCTTAACAAATATCAATTATGATTTTAAGCCACAGTGCAAAGCTTGATGAGGAAATTTCAAGTTATTCATTTGAATTTAACCTTATCATGACCACCTATGACGTAGACATTATAAGAGCATCTCGAATTTCAATAAATTATATTCATAAGAGCATAGACATGAAATGAATCCTTTTGAGGGAATTGAAGAAATGTGGTCCCCATGGTGATGGAATGGCATGACCTAATTCCACGACAAAGCAAATTGTTGTGGATTGTCATGGTATCCCATCACCGTTGAGACCACATTTCTTTGAGGCTTTTTTCAAATAGTTTGCTGCCTTTTCTATGCTATTGCTTATTAGTATGCTTTGATAAAAAAATTCCAAGCATCCATAGCTTTTTTGGAAGCACCTATTTTAGGCTTTTAGCCATAGCAACAAGTGAACTATTCTCATAGAATGCTTTGGTAAACATGTATGATAAATGTATTTCCATAGAGAAGGCAGCTTTTAACTGTTTGAAAAATGCCCTAAAGAAATGGTATCATGAGGATGGAATGCCATGAAAATCTACAAAATTCTTTGTCAAGTGTGATGCAGAGGGGATGGGACTTTAGTCAAACCTGTAAAGTTTCCAAGGATTACAATGATGCAATCTCAAACACTCTTCCTGAGACCAACTTCAACTGGAGTGATCTCAAGGAACTCAAAACTTTGTCTTGAATGGTTTCAAGCCCCAAACCTTCTGGCCTTAGAAAAAACTCACTTTTTTCACCTTGACTAGGCTTCTAGCCCAACTAGGCTTCTAGCGATGGTTTTTTGACTTTTCACTCAACTTCCCCAAAGGACTCCTCAATATAATAACTGATTCAAATGTGATTCATGATGATACACACAATATATCAAATCATTTATATCACTTGTTATCGATCAAACCTACCAAAAATCAAGCTATTTTCAAATTTAAGGCCCACTAGCCCACTTCTTTTCAAAGAAAAACCCCTCTCCTCTAAACTTATCCCCGAATATGAAACTCTTTAAAAATGTTTTAAAATGTTCCAAAACCAACATTTTCATGTTATTAGTCTTCTTGACACCCCAACACCGGTGAAATCACAAAACCCTCAATAAATTGCTCCAAAACTAGGGCCTCTTGAAAACTAGCTTTCCCAACACTTCCAGAACCTTCTCTTGAACTTTTCACCAATAACTCAACATATCTAAACACCTTCAACTCAGAAATATACCCCTTATTAAGGTAGATCTCCTGTTGCTACACTTTAGGCACCATTTTCATGCCCTTTTCCTTGCTAAAACTCGGTGTACACCCAAGAATCACTCTTTCCTACACAATAACTTGTTAGATCTGTATAATACAAGTTAGATATGATCCATTTCACAAGTTTTTAGTCACACTCTCCCATGAAATGGATCATTTATTCATGAAGACTCTCAAAACTAGTGAAAAATCTTTACTTTTTGAGGACAGTCAACAATATAACACAAGAAACTGATTCCCAACGTTATTAAGGTCATTCAAAAGGTTAAATGCATGTAAATACAAGTTCTTAAACCATCCAAATGAGCATGAAACCAAAAGGAATCAGAGATTCATAAAAAAAACTCAAGAAAATGCAAAAAGATTGAAGTTTTTTTATTTTCTGTAGTAGTCCATACAACACTTGCAATATCAACCAACCCTCCATACAAATGCTTTCTCTAGGCTTATAGACTCATCCTACAACTTTCCCAACTGATTAGAATTGATTTTATTACATTATTGTGATTAAAACTCCTAAAACTCACTTTTCCACCCAAAGTTGGATTTCAAAAATTTGAATTTCCAACATTGCAATTTATTAACTCCTATTAACTATAAAGCTTCCAAAACTATTAAATATCATCATTCAACCTTATTTAACCTAATTAAAACATTATATACCTATTTAAACTCCTAGAAAATCATTGTTCCATTTACAAGTCAATTTGGTCCTATGGTCCTTATGAGGACCCTTAGGACTTTTGATCTTCCCTGCTACACCATCCATGCCAAATGCCATTATAGGCTTCCAAAATGCTATAATTGATGCTATCAAAAGGTTTATAGGAATTCAAGACCCCTCACGCATCTCCTGACTCCAAATGATCCCTCAAGGAGCTTGGGTGTCTCAAGACCATCATGGCATTCCACCACCATGAGACCACATTTCCCTTTGAGGCATTTTTTTTCAAAACAGCTCATTCCCCTTGTCTATGCTATTGCTTACTATTATGCTATGATAGATTTTTTTCTAAGCATCCATATAGCTTGTCTCGAAAAGCACTGATAGGCTTTTAGCCATAGCAGCAAGGAAATGAACTATTTGGCTAAATGCTTTGATAGACATGTATGAAAAATGTGTTAGCATAGACAAGGCAGTGAACTCTTTGAAAAAATGCCTCAAAGAAATGAGGTCTCATGGTGATGGGATGGCATGATGAATGCCATGACAAGAAAATTGCTATGGATTGTCATGGCATTCCATCACCATTGAGACCACATTTCTTTTAGGCTTTTTTTCAAACAATTTGCCTCCTTTTCTATGCCATTGCTTATTAGTATGCTTTGATAGATTTTTTTCCACAAGCATCCATAGCTTTTTGAAGCACCTATTTTAGGATTTTAGAAATTTACAGCAAAAGGAAGCAAACCATTTGATAAAATTGGGTAAACATGTACCATAAATGTAGTAGCATAGACAAGGCAAATCTAACCATTTGAAAAATGCCCCAAAGAAATGTGGTCTCATGGTGATGGAATGCCATGAAAATGCACAACAATTCTGTTTGTCATAGCATTCCACCACCATGAGACCACATTTCTTTGAGGTATTTTTTCAAATAGTTAATTCCCTCAAGGTTTGGCAAGTATATTTCTACTATTATGCTATGAGATATTTTTTCTAAGCATCCATAGCTTGTCTGAAAGCACTTGTTTTAGGCTTTTAGCCATAGAAGCAAGGCAATGAACTGTTTGGCTAAATGCTTTGATAGACATTTATGAAAAATGTGTTAGGATAGACAAGGCAGTGACCTCTTTGAGGGGTCGTCTCGAAAGAAATGAGGTCCATGGTGATGGAATGCCATGACAATCAAAATCATTTGATTGTCATAGCATTCCATCGTGTCATCACTCATTCTTTGGAGGTATTCTCAAAAAAAGTTCACCTTTGTCTATGATATTGCTTTACTATTATGCTTTGATAGATTTTTTTCCAAGCATCCATAGCTTGTTCAAGCACTTGTTTTAGGCTTCAACCATAGCAACAAGGAAATACTTGAACTATTTGACAAAAATGCTTTGGTAGACAAGTATGAAAAAAAAAATGTGGTAGTATAGACAAGGCGTTGAACCATTTGAAAAAATGCCTCAAAGAAATGTGGTCTCATAGAATGCCATGACAACCAAAATGCAATTGAAGTCGCTTCCTAGTTATTTGTTATGCAATGTGAATTAATTGCATAACTGCTTAGGTTGACTTTGTAAAAACTATATTGTAATTGGAATTTTGTCATCTATCAGCATCTAGTTATTAGTTATGAAATGTGAAGCAATGCTTTTAGTTTGAAAGATGTGCAATGCAATGTAATCAACGTTATGAATATAAACTACAAAAATCTATTTTTACTAAGTTACCGGTTCAGTTTTGGGTTCAGGATCGGGTTCAAGAACCTAGTTCGCCGGTTCGGGAAATATTTTTTTGGGGTTGGGTTCGTTTTGGGTTCACCATACAAAAGCATATAAAAACATAAATATATACATATTTGCAATAGTAATAAGTTCAAAATACACCACCCATATTAATAGTCAAATAACATAGTAAAAATACACCACCACTTTCATAGTGAAATATTAAAATATTAGTGATCTACTCAAATGTCATGATACAAAATTTTAAATTATAATTCAACCATAAAAAATATCAAGTGTTTACAATCAGCCAAATGTATTGATCATTGATCAATCTAAAAGTGTGAACATTTTTTGTGTGGAAGGAAAACAAGAAAACAATGTTACATAATTATTTACATTGTGAAAGAGCCAAAACCTTTTTCTTGCAGATCGTAGAAGACTCTCAGTGATTTTTTGGGTGTCCTTGCCTTGGAATGAAACTATCCTGAGCCATGAATGATTGACCAGGAACTATGAGAAAGAAATAAGATAAATCACATGCAACTTGTTGCAATTTCTTTCCTTGGGAAAAAGGGTAAAGTTTTCTTTTTAGGGAGAATCTCCTTTAGAATTTGAATGCATTGATAATTTTCAAGATAGACTTAGCCAAATATGTCATCTAGGTTTGAAGCTTTTAGGTAAAATTTTTGCTTCTTAAAATTTTGTTCTAAATTCAAGATGCAGGCTCTCCTCCCTTAGGGAAGAGAAGGCCTATCAAACCTAACAATCTTATGCAACACTTCTTAAGTTCTTGTTGATGCAGTATTAGATGCAAAGTTTCAAAAGAGGCATGGTTATATAAATTCTCATCTGATGACTATCATTGCATCAAATTAAGAATTTTCAATCCTTTATGGTCTAGACAAGAGAAGTATGGAGTAGTGTTCCAATGCTAAAGTCTTATTGTGAATCTCTTTTCTATGAGTGGTAAAAAAATGAGGAATCTATCTTCTGCACCAAATGAGAAATATTCACAATATGTGCTAGGAAGGAATAAGTCCATAAGATTGAATATGCAAGAACTAAGAATTGCAAAATTGGCTTACATTTGACTTCCAAACATAGAAATTTTCACACTTTTTGATGTTCACACGTAAGTCAAAAAATATATGTGTGTAAGTTGTAAAGTATACACTTGAATACACGTAACTCATATCTATTGAACCATGAATTTATAATTTGCAAATATGGACACCATCGATAAAAAAGATTTGTATTAAGCAAATATCCATGTATGCATACATCAATATATGTCGATATAAGTATAAAATATAGTTACAAAATAGCCATATAGGCTTAGGAGAATGCCATATAGGCATAAAATGTCAAATATATCCAATATGTAAAATATGTACAAAATTTCCATGTAGGCATACAACAAAGGGATCTCGCATTCAAAATTCATTTCTCTCCATGCCCGTTCAAATACAATTTTTTTCCCTTTGTTGGGTGATCCGATGGCGATAAGTTCTATCACCTGTTTCTACTGTGCTCGAGGAGTGCTCCTGCTGCTCCTCCTAGTGTTTAGCTTCTAGTGAAGTTTCAACTATTACAATAAGAAGTAAAGACATTAATATATAGAAATTACATTATAAAAATTAATATATTTAACAAAATAATCACTTCACGCACCATCTCACAACCCTCGATGGAAATATTTGCACGATGCTCGTGCATGCCTAAGCCCTATATAACCATCCAAATAGGAATTAAACTAAAAATCAATAATGGTTTGATTTTTCACTAGAACTAGTTCATCTATAACAATGAATGTAAATTTAAATTTAGTAATTTGCCTCATACCTCCCCTTTCAGAGCCATCAAGGATTGTATAGCAAAGAAACACCAATATCCATTGCTCTGTAACATTTTTGGTGTTTCACATCAACATCTAAAATAAAACAACAAATTATTCAATCACAAAAAAGTTACAATAACGATCCATGTGATGACTTATAATGTATGAGATCTAATGAACAAAATTTTGAGTACAATTAAACAAATATATTTCTGATTATTAGTTATCGAATTTGAAGTAATGCTTTGATTTTGAATGATCTGTGTAATGCAATGTAAGGTCAAAAATATGAATATAAAATAAAAAAATCTATTAAACTTAGAATTCATTACTTAAGTTCTCTTTAAATTCTATATTGCCTCCGTGAATGTTTGATCAAATCTATTGGCACTCGGAGGTGTTTCCTTGAAACCTCCAACAATACCCTGTTCAACATCCAAAATCACATATTAAAATACCATTCATAAAACAATGCTATTAACACATGTAATAAATTTATAATTGTTTACTAACTTTACATACTCCACTTATAGGTGTACTGCAAAAATAAGCATGTGGATGACTGGTGTATCCAGTCTCTACATTGTGACCCTGCAATTTTATTAAAATAATAAAACTAAATTAATTAATCTTGCATTTCACAATCAAAATTTAATAAATTAAATTCAATGAACATGCTAAATTTTACTTGAGTGTCAATGCCATATGCATCATGAAAAATTTCAGCTGTCCTCTCCATCCTTGTAGATGCATATGGATCAGGCTACATAGTAGCATATGGATCATGT
This sequence comes from Sequoia sempervirens, assembly GCA_007258455.2. NCBI lineage: Eukaryota > Viridiplantae > Streptophyta > Pinopsida > Cupressales > Cupressaceae > Sequoia > Sequoia sempervirens. The sequence goes on along the minus strand of VDFB02348332.1, from coordinate 13,698 downwards.
GTAGCACCCTCTTGAGTGCTGGTAGGGTCATATGAGCAAGTCAGCCCATAAGATTGACACACATGGGTTCGAAGGCCACCACCTGAAGACTCCCTTGGATGGCACTGTAAAATAGGGCTAGTGTGATGGCTAACACTCTAGGTCTAATTTGTGATCATTTGCAATGTCTCTATGTCAGCACTCTCTTTCGTAATGACAGGCATCATAATCTATTCACGAGGTGGCCTAGCTAGAGGTCGTCTCCTTTGCCGCATAGGATTCGGCTATGCACTGGGCCTATCCTGAGCTGACCCCCCACCTCTCCCCTAGAACTCCCTCATATCAAAATAATTTGGGATTTGGTTCAATACAAACTCACTGTATAGTTTCCTAAGAAAATATTGGGGGACTTCACAATTATTGCACGGTGGGTAATCAAAGACCATATACCATCTTTCATAAAAATAGTTCTTAATCTCTTTGTGGTGGCACCAATGAATAGGAAACCTCTTTGCATTGAGGGTAAGATTTTAATTTGTTTTAGGGTCAGTGAATAGAGAGCACAAATCACCTTTAGTAATTTTAAAATCTTTTTCTTGTTTATATGATAATTTGTCTACATAATATGCCTTAGGTGTCTACCTCCTATCTTTCCATCTAGATATTTGTTGGGTGATTGCATCTACATTTTTTAACATGTCTTTCAATGAATTTGTTAGAAGCATTCTTTATGTGGTTGAAGCATTTGGATCACTCAACCTACTGATAAGATCCTCAAGTTGTCTTCTATTGTTCTCAATTTCACTCCTCAAATTTTCTTGAGTGCTAGGAGGGAATTGAGAGAATGGTGGGGGAAGTTGATTTTGTTGAGGATTTCTCTATTGAGGATTTACCTCCTCTTCTTGTTGAGGATTTGTAAGATTTCCTACAAATTAAAAAAAAAACAATCAAATATAACCTAAAACAAACAAAATCAATTTCAAACTAACAAATTCAAAACAAATAGTAAACAATACTTACCTCCTGCATCTCTTCGTCGTTGTGGCACCATATTTTTAGAAAAAATCCAACTATTCTTGATGAAATTTGCAGAAGTCCTTCCTCCTCGAACGCGAGCACAAAATTGAGGGTTTTTGGCCATGGGCAGAACTGAGAAATAGTGAAAAGAAAATGATACACATTTCACTTTTTTTTTCTTTTAAAAGCACATAACACACTCACGTTATGTGTTTCCCCATTTTGCCACAAAAGTGTTACCAACTTCATGCACCTGCCCCATGATACCTCAGCAGAAAATCTAAACCCTTGGAAGGCTGGTGGTGTGTAACAAAAAACATGTTCAAGATACTTATCACCATACCGTAAAAGTATTATGATGAGGATGTAGTTGGGTAGTATGAGAGACTTTCAATACATCATAAACCACCATACCACGAGAAGGAAAAATGAAGGGTACGGTATAGCAAGGAATAACCCACCATCCCATGAGGAAGATCATAAAGGCATATGGTAGGGTATTATGAACAACTATATCGCAGAAGGATATGACAAAGCATGCAGTATGGCAGTAAGCCATATGTGACTATTAATATAAGTTGTATTGTGGGTTAAACAGGTCAAGCTTGCGGTATAGAGCTAAGGATCCCACTACCTCATAGTGAAATGCAAAGAAGCATGTAGTATAGTGGTGTATACCTCTCTATCCCATGACAGTTATAGAAAGTGGTGGTGATATAGGGACATTAAATGCACGAATCACATCAACCCTTCCATCTTGTAAAATCAATTGTTCATGTTCAAACTTGAACTAGGAGGAAAATATTTGGCATAAGGTTGATATTAATGTTGACATGAATGAGCTCAGAAGCCATTAAATGAAGAATTTGACATTCTCTTTGCACTCATTTGCAAAAATTATGATGTGAGGAGCTAGGAGTTTGAGGAGATTAAGCTTTGCAAACAACATAACCTGGGTAAGTGCACAAAAATCATTGTGAAATAAGTTTTGCTAGTATAAGATTATTTGGAATTCTGCATTTCAGAAGTATAGGAGAAGTACAAGATAGTTAAACATCATGTTGCCCAAGAAGAAAGAACCTAAAACTAAAAAGAAGAATCTAAAGTTAAAAAGAGGTACTTACAATATTCTATCTTGGTTATACTCCCTAAATCAAATGATAGAGGATTTAAGAAGGTTTTTAAAGATGTGGCTCACAATTGTAGAGATGTCCTTATCCCTATCTTTAGGTGGGAACTGTTCTGGTACTTTTATGACAAAAGGGAGGACAAGATTTCGGTGTCGTATCCAGGGGAATTAGATTTTTCCAAGTTAATTGTTCCAAATGTTTTTATTGATGTAGAGTTCATCAAAGTATTGGCTCAAAGTTATAATACTACTACTAGGTATGTGAGATTTCCAGATGGTTCACAATTAGTTGTGTTGACTAAAGAAGCCATCATCGAATGTTTTCAACTAAACAAAAAAGCCTTGACTAAAATTGATTTGCAAAGAAGTGAAGAAGAATATACTAGATTGAGGAGAACCTATAGAAGTGATGAACTCCCCATTTACATGAAAAGCGGTGTGAACTTGATAGGGTGATTCATATATTCCCTTCTGATACTAAACCATTTGTCGTCACAGATGTCAAATTCTATTTGAAGAAAACCTACTTTTCTCTCTGTCAAGTACTTGGGATAGGTATAGAAGAGTGGATGCTAGTTAGTTTAATAATGATGGCTATGATGATCCAAAAACTTGAGATAATCATTGAATATGATTTTGCCTCATATCTTGAGAAATCATTACATGAAGGATTTTTGTAAGTTAGGGAAAATAGGGCGCCAATTAAATTAGGGAAATATTATTTGTTGTGCCACCTAATATTGTACTAGAATAAAGATAGATGGAGCAAAATGATTTTTTTGGGAAAGATTAACCATCAGGGGAATTTTCTACGAGTGCAATGATGGTGTTATATATGTGATAGTAGATATAAGAATTCAAATTATGTGATATTCCATGATGACTTTGTGTATAGAATTATGAGAGTTATTGGCCACCCACCACCAAGACTATGCACACTTGTGCTACAACTATTAAGACCTTTGTATTTGAAACTTGACCAATGCCATACTCATAACTTCAGTGATTTGTTTTTTCTACCAGATATCACAATAATTAGGATTTATGGATTCCCATAGGCCCCACATATACTAAAAAAGTTTGTCCCCCATTGATTATCCTTTTTAGAGTTCATGTGGAAGATTTTATGTATGGAAAAGGATGTCATTCATAAACAAAGGAAGGGTAAATTTCTACCCAATTTGAAAACATGTGGGTAACTATCAGTGGGATTTGATATACTTGAAGAGTTGCAGAATTATCTAAACACAAGGTACTCTTTAGAGTCTAGAAAGGAAAGAGCTTTTGACCTTGAGGGTCACATGAATTTTGTAAGACATACCATCCTTACCAAGGCTATGGTTACTCACCAGATTGATTATGAAGAAGATGTACAATCAAAAAATGTTTCACTCCTCAAGAGGTATATGAGAGGAGGAGAAAATAGAAAATTATGAAAAGGATTGAGGAAGAAAGAAATATGAAGCACAATGATTTCTTGGGGTATTCCATAGAGGAAGAAGATCCTCTCAAGAGGATTGATATGATTATTGATAAGTTTTATGAATTATATAAGTCTATAGTGGATTATATGGGGAGACCTACCAAGTTTCCTCCCAAAAGGCTAAGTGGTATTGTAATTATAGAACCAACTTCAGATATTGTTTCAGTATTTCATGCTTCTCCAAGATCACCTCTTGAACAACCATCTTCTAAGAAACAAAATAAAAAAGAGATGTACCCACTTGTTTCCTTTGAAATAAGTGAGGAGATTGGAGATACAAAAGAAGAATTTAATGTGTTAAGACATTTCAAGGATGATGTTGAAGTGGACCAACATATGCCTAAAACTAGAGACCAAAGGCCTGAATCTAGAGCAGATATTCAGGTACAAGGAGAAAGAGAAATGCATGAGAATGAGAGGCTAATTGTAGCTCTTAAGTTCTTGGAAGATGATGAATTTATCAAAACCCATGAATTTAGAGACTATTGGATTAAGTTAAAAATGAGAGAGTTTGAAGTGAGGGCTGAAATAAATAAGATGGGAGGTAAGGAATCCCATCATGACCATATAGGAGCCAAAAATTTTAATGAATTAAGGATTGATAATATTGATGTTAGCCCACAAGAGGCTAAAGTGATGATTTTAAAAAGTAATATACTTATTGTCCCTAGTATGGAATTCTTGATTGCTTAGTTTTACTTAGATGAAGGGGTAAGTGGCACAAGGTATAACCCTAAGATTGAAACCTTGGCATTCTAGGCCAAAAAAAGAGTACACAAAAACTAAGGTTGCTAGATGTAGTGCATGAAATGAAAAGGATAGATATGGTGAAAGCATTAAAGGATACATCTCCTCTAGAATCTGCAACCATGACAATGCATGTAGCTATGTTCACATGAGCTGTAGTTAAGGAGATGGAAGCTATATTGGGAGAGTACGAAAAGGAAAAAGAGTTTTTAAATGATGAATTAAATAAATTGTTAATGGAAAATGTGAAGTTGAAGGAACAATCAAAAGGAGCAAGCCCCTCATAGAACAAGGAAATAATGTTATAGTAGCCTCCTCCTGCTCCACTAGTTGATATAGAAAGTGCTTCTACTAAAAAAGTGAGCATTCTTAGATAGGATATTGAAGAGTTAAACAAATCCAACAATGAGGGTAAGGAAGGAGTGAAAGAGAAAATCTGCAATGTTTTAGAGAAGGTCCTCGAGAATAGGATAAAGCTAATTGTGGATAAGTTGGAAAGTGTATATGATTGTTGTACCTCACCGACATAAGTAATTGATCAGATGAAAACAAATTTACCCATACTAGATCCCCTTTTTAAGAACTAGAATCCCATACACCACACATTGGTAACATTGTGTAGAATTTTACAAAGGAGTACTAAGGCTCCTATAGCAATAAAACCTATAGAGAAGATGGCCAAAATAGTTCTAGATGAATTCCAATATATACAAGGAGAGGACTAAAAGATCAAAACAAGAATAGATTCATTTCATACTTTGAAGTAGTGGTTTGTGCCAAAAATACTGAATGATGATGACCAATTGAAGGACCTTAATGAATGGAAGAGTGAATTTGGACATGTATTATTCCACATTGCATCACTCACATACAAAAGGATGGTGAGTTGAGTCTTGATAGGTTTGAATTAATCATTGATAGATTAATAGCCTTGGATGATGGATATTCTAAATTTATCATGGATGGCAGGGCATTACTAGATAACCGGTGGAAGATTCACCTTGCAAATATATTGAAAATTAAAAAATATAAATGACCATGCATGATTATATAGTGTACGAGTGGGAGCATAAATATTTGGGCCCTCTTGAACAATAGGCCTTAGGGCTATCATAATGGAAGAACTGGACATTTAGATACACTAACATGTAGAAAGGACCTTGAATAGATCTTTAGTGATCACAAGTGCCTTATGGAGATTAATGGACTATGGTGTCATGAGTGCTACAAAATTCGTTAGTTATCTACTTCCTCTGTTTTATGTTTTAAGCAAAACTAATTTTTAGTTTTTATGAAGAGGCATGAAATTTTTAAAGATGCCATATTTTGTAATAGTCTGAAGCTTGTTTCTTCTCTTATAAAAGAGAAACCAAGACCAAATTGTGATATCATCATCATAGGCATTTATAGAAACATATACATGAGGAGTCCTCTATTATATTGTAATATATATTTGAAGCAATCAATGGAGAAGAAGATTTAATCTAGTGCTTGAATTTTGGTCTCAATTAATTGTTGATAATACTGTGTATTATTGAATTTTTTTATGTATTTTAGGTGGGAATATAGGGATATATTATGAATGCAATATTTTAGATATCATTTTATTGAAAAGATTGAACAATTTTCTAATTTTGCAGTCTCTTAGTTTTAGTTTTTAGTGTTAGCCAGACCTAATAGATCATTTTTTTTTTTTGTAATTAGGAGGATTCGTTCACATAATGTTAAGATATCTATATGTATTATTAAATCATAGAACTTCATTATTGTTTCCTTCACACAAGCATATTCAATGCATGTGGAGGCTAGAAGTTGTATTACAAACTAAAACTATCATCTGGGACATAAAAGAAAAGTCTACAATCTAAAAAAAATATAGGACATTAAAGAAATTATATTCTAACTAAACAAAATTAATCTCAACCAAAGTAAGAAAACTAAGAAGAATAAATTACACCATGTACATATAACCAAAGTTTAGGTGACAAGCTAACCTCTTAAGGTGATACGCTAGTTAAGGTGACCAAGCATCATCATAATCATTTGCATTGTTGATTACATTGCATTGCAAATCTTTCAAACTCAAAACATTACTTCATATTGCATAACTAATAAATAGATGTCGATAAATGACAAAATTTCAATTACAATATACTTTTTATCAAGTCAACCTAAGTAGTTATGCAATTACTTCACATTTGCACATAACTAATAACTAGGAGTAGTTTCCAATTATATTTTCTTGTCATGGCATTCAATGAGACCACATTTATTTGAGGCATTTTTTCAAATATTTCACTGGCTTGTCTATGCTACCACATTTTTCATACATATTTTCTACCAAAGCATTTTATCAAACAATTCACTACCATTTTGATATGGCTAAAATCCTAAAACAAGTTCTTTCAAACAAGCTATGGATGCTTGGAAAAAATCTATCAAAGCATAATAGTAAGCAATAGAATAAACAAGGTAGTGAACTAGTTGAAAAAATGCCTTAAAGAAATGTGGTCTCATGGTGATGGAATGCCATGACAATCCATAACAATTCAATTTTCATAGCATTTGTCATGGGATTCCATCACCATGAGACCACATTTATTTGAGGCATTTTTTCAAAGTTCATTTCCTTGTCTATGCCACCACATTTTTCATACATGTCTACCAAGGAATTTTATCAAATAGTTCACTACCTTCCTAATTATGTGGATGCATATCTACATCTTGCAACCATGGCTCAGGTTCAAAATGAGATGCAACTAAGCCTAGAATTGATTGGGGATTCACATAATGTGGATAAAAACGTAAATGCTTTATGTATGCTTTGCAACATGGAACTAAAAATAGATGACTCGCTTAAAGAAAAATAAACAATTAAAGTAGCATGCCAACTTGTCCTGGTTGATGAAGCAAAACAAGAATTTGATGAAGAACGAAGGATTTAGATGCTCCCCCACATCATCATCAACTATATTTTGATCATAGGAGTAGAGTTACACCCAATACATTTGGTGGCCAGCCCTTAGTGAGATATCTTGGAGCTCGTTGAGCCATAGACAACCCTCAGATGGTCATCAGGACCAGTTTCACCATGGCAATTGACAAAGCAAGGGATAGATCCTCCCTAATTTTGTAGACACATTTTTTTATGTACAAGATGATTTTTTATGTATATACATTCATCTACCAAGTTTTCATAGCCTTTTGTATACCATGCATTCTTGATATTACACATTAAATCTGATTTGTATCATGAAATAAGATTTTAGATATATATGAGATAATTCTGATGTGGGTTTATGATGTGATGCATGTGATGTAATGGTTGTATTGAAATGGATGCAAATGCAATGTATGGTTTACTTTCCTTTTCATTATTTTCCTATATGATATGCCCTGATGATGCAAGATGTATGTATGGATGAATTTTTGTGTGTGTATTCTTCATGTGATATGATGATGTCATGATGGGATGATGCAAGATGCATGTATGTATATGTGATGTGGGATATATATGGATGATTTATATGTTCATGTTGATGATATGGATGTGATGGATGTGATAAGATCCTTAGAGTAACAAATCTAGATTATACTAAACAACCTAAATGATAACGATGATTGAATGGAGGGATTAAGATCCTTAGAATAACAACTCTATATTATCTATAACAACTTAAGTGATAATGCAATGGATTATGTTTCCCATTATGGTGATATGCTATGATTATGCAGGATGTGTGCATGTTGATGATTTGTGGATGTAGGATGGATGCATTGTTTTTTTTTTTTAATGTCATGATAACATGTTAGACCAAAAATAAGAGAGAAGAATACAATGGATCAATTCTTGATTATGAGAATATGTAGAAGTCCAACAATTCTATGATTCATTAAGAATTTATTAGATATGATGATGAGAGATGACAACTTGCTTATCTAGGGATTGGGATATGAACGACAAAATTTTCCTTATGTTTGATAAAACATATACATAAGATGCATCAAGGTATAGACAACTGGGATGAAATGGTATCTAGTGTGATGGATTTTGACTTAGCAAATAGATAGGAGTATCCTTGTTCACACTTGACATATATAAACCTTTCTATGATGTACTTCAAAAGCTCCAAACATCTTAGACCAAAATATGAAAGACATAACCTCTCAATGTAATAGTCAACAAGCTATTTAAAAAACCTTCCATACACACCTCCCAAAGAAAGTATTCACCAAGCCTTATTTTACAATAACATCCAACAAGCACAACAAATGAAATATAATGATAAATTCCCTATTCCTTTCTCTCTGAATCATTTTGATAGACATCATTTAGAGGTCATTGGAACAAGAGCAATAAGATAAGCCATAAGAAAAGATCAAACAAATAAACAAGCTAATGTTCTTCATACCTCTAGACAACACTTAAAACTAAGGTGATGCCTAATGCTAATGTCCATTATAGGAAATATGTATCCAGATGTTTTTTGGAACTAACTAGATGATGGGATATTGATACAAAGAGTTAGCCAGCTTGTTTACCTACCAACCTAGACTCAAGAACCTCACCTTTAGGTTTACACTTTAAAAATTTTCTATACTTGTTTCCATTTGTGTTACCAAATGTTGAAGATGACACACATTTTATTGTGGATGGAAAAATATAGTGAGTGAAAGAAAAATGGGATGGGTAGTTTTTTGTTTTCTGGAATATTTCAATGTTTTTAGTATTTTTACAATGTTTTGAGGTTGTTTTTGGATTTTTGAGTTGTTTTACAAATGTTTTGATCTTTTCAAGTTTTCAATTTTTTTGTGTTTTTTAAGATTTTTACCAAGAACCTAACCTAAAAGACTATCCTAGGGGCCTTAGGGGCTGATCAAATATTACCTTTGCCTACGTTATACATGTAGAGACCATGTAGTTTGACCGACACATACTTGTTTATTGATGAAATGTGAACACTTGGTGGATTATCAATTTATTATGATGGACTCCTAAGGACTGACCTAATGTCTCGGGGGCTAACCAATGATTAGCCTTGCCTAGGTTTAAGCTTAGAGACAATGTATTTTGACACGCATGTCTAATTTTGACATGTTTTTGGATTTTCTAGTTTTATGAATGTTTTGGCTTTTTTGAAGGATTTTGCGAGTATTTTTGGGTTTTCTAATTTTATGAAATAATATACATGAATATGATCCAATGCAAGTATAGAAAAATACCTCTAGTGTGACGTGATAGACTACCTCGATATAGGTAGGAAAAACTGACAATGAAATGTGCCTAATAGTACTAAAAGGGAACATGATGGGTATGTGGAAGATCATTATGGAAAAAATAGGCCCTTAAGTGGCAAAAAATTTAGAAAAATCAGAGTTAGGAAACTTGATGTAAAAATTTGAATAAGTCTATATTATTTCAAAAATATGTAAGAATAGAATTTGTAGCAAATTGAATGAAGTTTCTAAACCACTAGGTTTATTTTAGAAAAAAAATCTATTTGGTGAAAAATTTGAAATTTCAATGCAGTAGTACTTAAATTTTAGGGAAAAAAAAAGTAGTTGTTTGTCTGACCATCCTAACCATAATAAAATGATAATATTTTTTTTATAAGATTTTAGAAATAAGTAGAGGGCTCATTTCTAGATGTGATGCATATTTTTTGTAATTTTTTTCCAAGTAAATATAATTAATTATGGTTTTTTTATTACAACTTTTAAAAAATATAAAAACTCATATGTCTAACCACCTTAACTTAGTCAAAACTTCATGAAATTCAATTTCTTTTTTTAATCCTATAGTATGTGAAGCATAGAATGTAAAGTATGTTTTGAATTCAGAAAATGTGATATCGTTTGAAAGCTATAGATGTTTTTCAATTAGCCTATCAATCAGGACTTTAGTCGTAATTAAAATAGAAAATGAATAATAATTATGTATTAAATTTGAAGTAAAGCATAATTTATATTGGTGGAAAGTTGAGAATCTCCTTTAAAAACCCTTTTCATTTAATCAATTTTGGGTAAAAAAATAGTCACCAGCAACATACCCATCATATCGCCACTTTTTGGTCCATCATGATCCTCCAAATACCCTGATGCTTACACAAGATCTAGCTATGATATAGACGCGGATGGGTGACATAATTAATATGATGAATGTGATGGAAAGTGATGCAAAAGAAGCCAAATAGTTGATGGTAGATGGAGAGTGCTTATTTATACAAAGTGCCTGATTGCCATGTTTTCACCAAGGTACTTTCCCAAAGCACCACTAAAGCTATTTTTACTATAGGATGATTTTTATCTTTACTATTTTCAATCCTTTCTCTAGTTTTTTCATTTTTTTTTTGATATTTTTGTATTTTTGGATTTATACCTTGTAATCCTAGGCATAAAACCTTTTTAGATGGGAGCTATTGATGGGATCCTGGAAGGGTTCACCTTCAGGTATTGAAAATTGATATGCTCCTAATTTGTAACTTGTAGTGATGATGAAAGGGGCCAACCAATTAGGTTCAAACTTTCGTTTGCTTTCTAGATTAGTTATGTTTTTCTAATTCTCCTTCAGCACGAGCTCTCCTATCTAGAAGGATTAACTTTTGATCTCATTGTTTTAGCTCCTCTTAAGGAAATTCTAATAAAACTATAAGTGCTTGAAAGCATCTAAATGTCATTCATCTAGTAGCTTCAACACATTCAACTTTACCATCCTATATTCTTCATCAGTGATAAGATTCTACAAGGATATTCTCAGGGTTGGGAGCTCAACCTCAATAGGTAGGATAACTTTGGATCCGTATACAAGGTAATAGGGTGTAGCACCTATAGGCATGCATATACTAGTTTGGTAGGTCCATAAGGAAGGTTTTAATTACAAATTCCAGTCGTGACCAACTTTATTGACCATCTTTTTGAGTATTTTCAAGATGGTTTTATTTGAAGACTTAGCTTGGCCATTACCTTGGGGGTAATAAGGGGTAGAGAACTAGTTTTGGATGTTAAATCCTTGGCATAGCTCACAAACATCCTAATTCTTGAAATGTGTCCCATTATCTGAGATAAGGGATTTTGGGACACCATAATGACATATGAGGTAGTTTAGGATGAACTTAGAGATCTAATTTCTGTGATATAGGTCATAGCAATGGATTCAACCCACTTTGTAAAGTACTTTGTGCTGGTAATGATAAACTTGTGGTTGTTGGATGAGGTAGGTTTAATCTTCCCTATGAGGTCAATTCCCCACTACAAAAAGGGCCAAGGTGTTATGATGGGTTGAATTCAAATTGAGAGAATATTCTGAAAGATGCCATGTGAGGGAAAATAGGGATTTAATAAATGAATTAAATCTATTTTCATGTGCAACTTGCATTATCTAGAGGATGTGACATGTGATGAGGTTAAATTAATCAAGGGTTTAATTAATTTAATAGGAGATTAGATGATGTGACTTATTTGACTCAAATTTATGGATTTATTTAAATCAGATAAGAGAGGGATATGATAAGAGGCTCATTAAATAAATATTTTGATTTATTTAATCAAAAGGGATGGTGTTAGATTAAATCAAATAAGGTTTTGATTTATTTAATTTAATGGATAGACTTTAGAGAATAAATTGATTATTTAATTAAATAGGGATAATTAAATCAGATGGATTGATTTAATTAACAAGAGAGATGACTTGATTAGATAAAATTATTTATTTAACCAAGAGAGGATATTGATGAATTTAATCAGATAGGAGGATTTGATTAAATTGTTAGACCAAGGGATGATTTAGGAAGAAACGATGTTAGTAAGTCAGGATTAGATGCACGATGTCAATCAGTATATTTCTGATGTCTACATTTTTCCCCTCTTTGAAGCAATGCACTCATTGTGTTAGTTCAAAGAATAAACGATCTCGATCAAAGCCAAAAATTTCAACATTTAAAACTTGACCCACCATTGCATGGCGAGGGAAAACATGCCATTATGATGCCCCCTCGAGAGATTAGACAAAAATTTCAATTTTTTTGGTGATCTCGCGAAAAAAGGTGACTAAGTGCCCGAGAGGTTTGAAGGGGGTCCGGGAGGCTAAAAACGTGTCTAAATGCAATAAAATGATGAAAACCAAGCCTCAAATGGACGAAAACAAGTTCGGGGGTCCAAAGCTCTGACCTCCTGACAATATGGCGTAACAACAGCTTCCTCTGCACATTTCTGACTAAGTTCGGACCTACAAGCGGCCACCTGGCATCGGTGCCCCAGTATGTGATCCTTACCTTAGCTTAAATTTTTCATTTTAACGCATTTATGACATGTTTTAGGGAGATCTTTCCTCCAGTGGTGCTATTATAGCGTTGCTTGGTGTTTAAAGCGCGCCACTTTTTACCATTTTGCGCCACAGTAGTGTTGTTTAGCACCACAGTGGTGCAATTGGGAATTTAAAAACTCCACCATTGGGCTTGGGCTCAACTCGGACTCAGTGGGCCAGTTTGGAAAAGTGCGCCACGGTGGTGCCCTTTTCATGAAAAGTGCAATGTTGAGGTCTAAAGTGCATCGCAGCGGCTCGGTTTAACAAAATTTTGGGTCCAGCATTGGAGTTTGAGAAAACTCAAACTACAACGCTTTCACAAACTGTGCCGCTAGATATAAGTTTGGAGCGTTAGGTCAAGAATTTTCCAAAAAATTTAACATGTTGACCTTCCTTGATGCACAACAGGCCTAGGGAGCTCTGTTCTTAGGAGCACCAGTCACGAGAGCTAGTGAGTGTTTTACAAGATCTGAGTGACAGAGATCAAGGCCGATTGGGGACCGTAGGACTATGGAACATTGCGTATGCACTGCCCATGTGTACACACCTTGGGATGTTGTCAGCACTAGTCAAGAGATGGCATAGCGAGACATTGTCGTTTCATCTTCCCACTGGTGAGGTGACTGTCACACTGGAGAATGTCTAGTGGATACTACGTTTTCCCATTCATGGTTGTCAGGTGATCCATGTTATGGAGGAGGGACGCGATTGCTGCACTCGAGTCCTTGCCATACGAGATATCATTTACTATGAGGGACAGATCAAGCTGGAGAGGTAAAAATTCATAGCACCTCCCTTCCACTGGGATGTTGTGGCAATTATTTCAGGTTTGGTTGCCCTAGACAAATGAGGGTGGTATTTCAGTCCTGGATGGGGATATTGCTGGGAGAGGATGGTCTGGGATAGTCCGGTTTGATTTACATGGGGGCCTGTCCTTCTGGCTTCACTTTATAGGGATCTCCATGAGTATGCATACGTGGATGGTAGAGCACTGGGAGCTGGGGTGACACTTCTGCACGTTTGGGCGTGGGAACACATTTT
>VDFB02348331.1:0-25706 GCA_007258455.2 Sequoia sempervirens | reverse complement strand
ATGGTTGTAATTAGGGTTTGGCAGCAAATCTTGCATGCATTGCAAGAACTGTAGATGACTCAAAGGTGATTTTAGGGTTCCCTACACCTTGATGTATATAAATAAGAGCTTTTGCTCATTTGTAAATAACTTTTGCTTGAGAGAGAAATATATGCTGCGCCTACCTTGCCCTCAATATTGCTCTTTTGGTATTTGTTCATGTGTCTTCGCTATTACGATTAATTGTTATGCCACATAGGGTTTCAAGAGATTGTAATGGTGGATTCTTTCCATAGTTTAGATAAATCTGTCTTGTGAATCTTTTATTATTTCAATCAAGTGTTATGCCACATAGGGTTTCGTGAGATTGGGATGATAAAATCTGTTTGTGAAGTCTTTACTACTTCGATCAAGTGTTATGCCACATAGGGTTTCATAAGATTGGCGTGGTAAATTCCTCCCATAGTTTAGATAAATCTGTTTTGTGAGACTTTTATCATTACGATCAAGGGTTATGCCACATAGGGTTTCGTGAGATCATGATGATAAAAGCTGTTTGTGAAGTCTTTACTATTTCAATCGAGTGTTATGCCACATAGGGTTTCATAAGAGTGTCATGGTAAATTCTTAAATCTGTTTGTGCCTAATAAGCTTGTTTAGATTGAGATGATAGTTGCGCCACCTTGCCTTCAAGTAGAGAATCTAAACTCGTTTATCGTCAGTTAGTCAAACCTTGCTCTGTTTCCTCTTGCTCTGTTTTCCTGAGGAGATTGGATAGATTAAATTTAAGTTGTAGTTAGTAGATCTGCAAAACCAGAGAAAACTCAGCTGCAACGTATAGGTTCTTTCAAGAAAGCCTTGTGCCTCTACAGCTGAAACAAAAAGACAGGACATAGTTCAGCTTATTTTCCTTTGCAAGTATTTTTGTCAAAGCACAACGAGGGAGCTTCCCCTCCATAATTTGAAGAGCACTCATTGTGTAGTGTACATAGGCTGTTCATAACAACTTTTACTCGGAGGTGTTAGTTGTTACGCCAACAAAACTCAAGCCTCTACTGCAATGGTGTTTTGTTCCACACTTGCTCTACTGACGTGGTGGAGTGTTGATGTTGCTGTTGTGAAGTGTAAAGTGTTTGGCTACAATGCTTAGAGCTGTCAAGAGTGAGCTCAATGCTTGGAAAAGGACTGAAGAGGGTTCTCCATGAAGTGAAGAAGTTGAAATGCATAAGAAAGGAGTGAATATCAAGAAGGAATGAAGAGAAACGGCCATATTTGGGTCGGTCGGCCGAGTAGGGCGTTACAAATCGACCCCCAATGGGAAGTGTAATGCTTCTGCAGGCTCTAGGTGTGGGAATTTGTCAGGGACGTAAGCGCGCCGTGCAGGCGTCTCTGACAGAAATGCCTCTACCGACGCTTAAAACAGGCGCCAAGTGTGATGCAAGCAACGGGCTTAGGTGGAATTAAGCCTCCCCATCCTGAAGAGGTGTTGCTCTCTCCAAGTGAAAAATCTTCTCTCTCTTCTTCTACTACCATGGCGTCATATGCAACTGCCAATTGAGATATGAGAATTCAGTCTTTCGCGATGCCTTCTGCCACAGTTATCTTGAGCTGATGAATTCCCTGACGAAGTCCATGCACATCACTCCTCAATTGATATAACTCTGCGAGAAGATGCCGACCTGTAACAATGAATTTTTCAACCCAGTTGTCTAGAAGTTTGCCACGATTGACTAACTGATCCAACCTTTGTTGTCCTGTAGGTGTATTTTGTGGAAGAATAGGTGCTCTACTCGGGTTTCCATGAATGAGATCAGAAATATATTGTTGAAGTTGCCTGATTTCAGCTTTAAGAAGCGCTTTATCTTTTCCGTCCTTCATGACACACTCTTCAAGATTATTTGTGACAATCTTGAGGAGGCTCACGTCCGTTTCTCTAGTGCTCTTGCCAAGATTTGCTTTGACGAAGGTGAAATCACCAACCTCAACTTCATCCAGGCTCTTACCCTCTGGTGGCGTAGCAACTTCTATGATGATCTTTGCCTCAGGAGTTTTCTCAATGTGCACCTGTTTCTTGATTTTCTTGTTCGACCTTCCTTGATAAGGGTCGCCAAACTCAGACCAATCAAGTGAATACGAAGGCTCTCGCCTTTGTCTTCCTAAAGACTTCTCAAGCCAACACGAATGAGCAATATTATTAGCTCGAGGAGAGACTGATGCTGCTGTATCAACCTGTGGTGGATCAAGTGTCTCCGATGCTCCTCGAACTGGTGGTTCCGGCTCTAAATCTATATCAATAGGAGGCAACTGTGGTGAAAATGGCGAACCAGGAGGTGAAAGATGTGGTTCATCCTGTATAATTGTCTCTACTAGAACTTCAGGCGCCCTTTCAACCTGTTTTTGCTTCTGCTTGCCAGTACTTCTCCCCTTTGTATTTCCACTGACCCTAACACCTTCAGGCGGCTTCAAGATAACCTTAACTCGAGGCCTGGACCTTGAGGTAGAAGGTAGTGACGAAAACCCTACTGGCGGCTCTATTACTGGAACTGTCTTGTGCCTTCTCTTACTCTCCAAGAATTGCATGCTGGTTTTGATAACTGATTTTGACACGTCCTCAATGGAAGTACTCTCCTTGGCATACCAATCTGGTTGGTGAAGTGGTTGGCGAGCAACTTGATCTTTGACGTATGAACTAAGCAGAACCTCTCCATCATCATCTGACAAACCCTCAACATCCTCTGATAGGAAATCAACAAGTTGAGCAATAGCAAGTCTGTAGTAGTGATGTCGACGGACTTCAAATTCATCCTCGCAATTAGCCCAAAAATCCTCAAGTGTTGGCTTATGTGCAATACTTCGCTCTAACCGGGCTGCATAATGACCCAAAGGATCATAGGAACGCCTCTCAATGTGATACTTGAGGTTGAATTTCTCAAGCTCGGTCGTCATAAACTTGCAATCAGCGGCAGTCTTGCATGTGAAAATACCCCATCCGAAAGGAAAGGTAAATGCTGACTTATGGCAACTACGAAGAAAAGAGTGAACATGTTGAGCTTGTCCGAGAAACTCCATGAAAAGGACCTTGTCTAACGGGTACCTCGGTAGCATCAGAGGTTCTCCGGTGTAACCATACACTTGGATATATGTGAAAGTGGGGAATTGAATGAACCAATCCGCCCAACTCTCCATTGCTGATCTTGCCTTTGGTGAAATCCTGATGTGCATTTCATTGTCGAGATCTCTGACTGTCTTCATGAAAAAGTGATCATTCACTGCCCTGAAATCCTGTTCAGCTTTTGAGAACTCCAATTGAGAGTAATATTCGTGAACATGCTGAACACCAAGAGTCCCATTGGTCTTCAAGTGTCTAAAATTGCCTTGAGATGCAATCAAGTAGACCAAGTAAGACACCATGTGAAACTCGTGGATTTTGAGGAATCCAGTGATCTGCTGGTGAAGGCACTCGCTGATTAACATGGCCCAGTCAAAGTGCTTTGTACTGTCGAGGATCCTAGAAATGACATAGAACATCCACGGTCGGAAAATATTTGCCTCCTTCTGACTTGTAACCTGATTGAATAGAGTTATCAAAATTGCAACTTTATCCTTGAATTCGCCGCGACCAACCTTCTTTGGCATGTTGGTCTTTTGTATTTTCAACCATCTCTGAGCAACTTTCCTTTGTGATCTCTCTTGGTATTCATACCATATCTTATCACAAGCCTCAATGACTATAGTTAAATTATTTGAACGAGGAGGAATAGCAAAGCACTTTTCCACATCCCTTGGCTAAAGGATGCAGATGACTCTCCCATCAGCTGATCTGATTTGTCGTGTAGACGAGTCATAATGCTTGATGCAAGCAAGAACAAACTCGAGATCGAAAGCTGTGATAGGAATAGATCTTGCTACTAGCAATCTGGAACGGTCAAGATTCTTCAATGTATTGCTGCTAACACCTTCCAATGTTTTCAAATTGACCATTGGATAGACACGACCCAAGTTTGTGTCCGAGGTTTTCAAAAAGTCGTGCATCAAGACCGATTTGGTCTTATAATCTATGGGGTTGAATTGCATTTTGAAAATTTGGACTTTTGACTGTAAAGTCGGGTATGTTCGGACAACTTTCAGAAAAAGCTAAAAAAAAAAGCTCTGGATGATGCTAAAAATAGCCAATTGTGGGAAAAATTTTTGGAATTTTTTTGAAACGTGGGTTTTGTAGAGAATTGAATTCTAAACAATTAGCAAGGCATGCAAAGGCTTTTTAGTTGAGAAAAAAGCAGGGGTTCTAGAGCTTCCCGGGGCAATTTTTTTCTGAGAAAATTTGGAACATGCGTTTTGTAGGCAACGGAATTCTAAGGCAACCCAGATGATTCGATTTTGGAAAATATGTGTTTTTGACCCACATGCAAAGAAATTTTCGGAAAAAAGCACAGTGCTTTTAGAATAAAAGCAGCATGGCAATTTTCTTGAAAAAATCTAAGACAAGGGTATTGCTGCTGTCGTTGAAATATGTGAACCCAGATGATTAGATTTTGAAAATTTTGCCATTTTTCTTTGACATGCGAGAGAAAACCTAAGACAAGAATAGAAGAATTTTAGACAGAAGATAGAAGTTTGTTTATTTTGCCTCAAAAAGTCGCCTCTACTTGAACTGGATTTGATGAAGTCTGCATTCATTGAAAAATTGAACTCTGGAAAACTAATCTTCTAAACAATTTGGACCTGGCACTGAAAAATTGAACTCAAAGCACCTTTAGATCTTCTGTTGCTCAAGAAAATCGCCTTTGCTTGAACCTGTTATGAGAATAATGGCGCCAATAATGACTTAAATAAATAATTCAAGTAAAAAGTCGTCCAATATGCATGCAAACTAGGTGCCACCCTTGATTGGACCTTTGAAATGTACGACTTTATCTGATTGGACCTCAAAATAGTTAACTGAATGAAAAACAAACCCTAAATAGGGCGCCATCTTTGATATTTTTAGTTAACTCTGCATGCAAAGCAAATTGCACCTTTTACAAGCAAAATTGAGTTCAGTTTGAAAACAATTAACTGAGAATTAAATAATATTTAATCTCAGTTCACAATCTCCACCTTTCATGGGCGCCTAAACACTTGAGTCAAAAAGTCAAACCTTTGACTCTAGGCATCACTTTCCAGACTTAGCCAATTTTATGAAAATTTGGATTTGCAAACCTCGTCAGAGCCCATGTTCAACCACTGATTTTGATTGACTGACACACCCAATTGACTGGCTGCCAATTTTGTTGAAGAGCAGGATCAAAACTAACTAAACACTTCAAGTTCTTCAAGTGCGAGTTTGTGCAAAGAGCAGATTGTGATCTGAGTAAAAGGCAAAAATAATTATTGGTAGTTTATATTACTCAGTTCTGTATTGCATCAAATTGTGATGCTGTGTGTTGGCTATTCTATTGGCCTATTGTATGTGTAATATTCTTATTGAAGATTCAATAATATAAGAGATATTATTGGCTGGGTTTTTCTCCCTCAAGAGGAGGGTTTTCCCAGGGTATCTGCTGTTTCTTGTGTTATTTTTTGAATTAAATTCTGTGCATTCAAATCTGTTCATTAAAATCTAACAAAAGCAAGGATTGAACAGAGGCACTTCGTCACAAAAGAAGAATGAAAAATGTTTAACTCCTCAACTTGGACGCCTAAAGTCAACATAGGCCCAGTTGACTGAAGTTGTCTATTTTGAAAGCCTTTTCATGTCCAAAACGTCCCCAAATTGGTGGAAATCATCGCTGTGAACTCTTGATTAGGCAAATTGATTCCTCAATGAAGTGTTGGCACCTAAACTTGATTGATTCAACATCAAACACTATTTATCAAGCTTAGGCATCATTATTCATTATCTTTCTTTGCAGGTTGAAGCTCAAGAACAAGAATTTTTCTCTCCAAAGTCGTTTGAAGATTTGACGGAGGGCATTCTCAGTGTTCATGTTTTCAAGAATAAGTTGCACAAAAGAGCAATATATCAGAGTTTACATCTCTAGGCGTGATTTTCTTGAAAATTCAGAGAGGCAGTTTATAACTTCCAAACTTCTTCCTCTCTTTTTCTTCTATTCTTGTCTTAGATTTTCTTGCATGTACAAGTAAACGACAGTTATCCACAAATTTGACCTTCTGGGTATGATCAACACAACAATTTCAACAAAACCCACATGTTAGATTCTTCCAAAAAAAGTTGTCCTATTGCTCCTTTTTTAGGGTTTCTGGAAAAAATAACAATTTCAAAAAATAGACAATCTAGGTTTGTTCAGTTTTGAAGCGCCTACAATACCCATGTGTCAGATTTTTCTAGGAAAAATAAACCTCTATTGCCTCTGAACCTTTGCCCCGAAGGGTTCTTGCATGTGCAAGGAAAAGTAACTTTTTGGAATTTCTGACATTCTGGGTCCATTCAGAAAATTATTCCCAACAGAACCCACGTCCTAGAAATTTTCATAAAATTACCCCTCGGCAAGGCTATTTTTAACAGTTGCAGAAAAAGTTGTCTGAACAGTATCGTGTGCCCAGTCAATCTTCAAGGTTTTCATAATACAATTCTCTCAAGACGAATACAAGACCAAATCGGTCTTGCTACATGTTTTCCTGAAGACGATTGACACTGATCTGCATCAAGTGCACCCAATGGTTGTTTCGGATAATCTGACAGGCACAGACGCTCAAAGACCACATGGTTTCATACCTCGTATATCTGATAGCCTTTCAAGGCCAGTTTAGAGGGTTGAATATCGTTGAAATTCTGGGTGTGCAACAAGATCAAAAATATTTCTCACAGCTAGAGTGTTCACAGTCGAACTCAGCGGTTTCATCATACAACACTCTTCCATTGAGAAAAATCACGAGAAGTATTAGAAGTGTAAAGCCGTAGAAGGAGCAGAGGTCATCACTCTAGTAACGGAGCCACCAAAGTTACCAATCAATGAACTGCTCGTTGAAGTGTGCAAATATTTCCAGGATTGCGCAAGTTGCTGACAAGTAGTAAACTGACAGTTGAGGCATGTGACGATCTCTAGATAATGAGATAGTTAACAACTGGTCAAAGGAGATGATCACTCAAATTGATGAGTGAACTGGCAATTAGGACGTCCTACCCCTCAAAGATAGCATTTATGACATAGGAGTTAACTTGATGCCTCTTTCTAAGTTAACTTGCTGTCCCACTAATTTAATTGTGCATGTCTATTTTGGAGACACTTTTGTATATTGGAGTTCTCTTTTAGTTTAGAATTAGTTAACTGAAGTAGACTTTCCAGTTAACTGTTAGGTTACCTACTTTTAGACATAGGAATAAATCTTGCAGATTGGCAAGAACTAAGTGTTAACTCAAGGAGATTTTAGGGTTCCCTACTCCTTTGAGCTTCTATAAATAAGAGCAGCCTTGCTCATTATTGTTTAACTTTTATTACTACACAAAATTGCTGCGCTGTAGTGCCATCAAGCTTGCAAGTCAATATCTCTTCACTCTTGGATGAGAGTTGTTTGGTTTGATCGCAATAGTGTATGATTTCGTACCTTTGCTGTCCCAAATCTTTGTAAATCGTTGAGCGAGTTTGAAGAAATAAATCAAAAGGTGTGCAATTTGATCCAAAGTTTCAAGATCTATTAACGTTTGTTTTTATAATCTATTGTTTCAATGTACACCTTGGACAGGCACCGTCGCCTCCTTGGGAATTTGGAGATTAATGGTTATCGTTTGATGTTGTTTTATGATCTAGATTTCAGCCTACAACTCAGACAGGTGCCATCACCTCCTCGGGAATCCTGATATCCAGTTCATCGTTCTATGTTGTTTCTAGTAATCTACATCTCAGCCTACACCTCAGACAGGTGCCGTCACCTCCTTGGGAATCCTGAGATTTAGCTTACCGTATGAGTGTTTGCTTGCATAAGACTTTATTCCAGTGTAGATCTGAAAGTTCAGAGCCTTCGGATGCATTCTGAGAGACGGTTGGCCCAAGTGATCCAACCATTCCCCAAATATTGCTCCTACACCCTCTCACTTTGTTTTATTTGAGGAGGTAGGATAGTTTAGCCTAGTTGTAGATAAGATCTACAGAAACCAGAGAAAACCTTAGCTGCAACGCATTGAGTTTTATCACCCTTGTGCCCTGTCGCTGAGTAAAAAGATAGGAAACTTAGATCACTTTACTTTTTACGCAATAACAACAAAAGAGGGAGCTTCCCCTTCTAATTTGAAGAGCAGTTAATTTTGTGCATAGTTGTCCATTGCCAATACACACTCCAGAGGTGTGAATTGTAATGCCAACAAATTGCATGAGAAGAAGGTACAAGGGTAGAGTTAACATGAAACACTTGACCTTGATGACATTGATCCATTCTCAGATTGGATTGTTGAGCTTGATGAGGTGGATGTGGAACCATGGATAAGTGATGATGAGTTAGTTGAGATGGAGAGAGAGGCAGAGGTAGCTAAATGGGAAGCGGAAGTGGCAGCATATGAGGAGGAAGAAGGCGAGCTTGGTTAGGTAGCAGAGGCAGTTTCTTCACACACACAACTTGATCCTATCACTATGGATGAGGCACATGTTGAGGCTCCTATTGAGGATACTGCAGCTATACTATCTACTTCAGCAACACCCACACAACGACAACAAAAGCTTTTGAGTTTCAGTCATAGAAGAAATTTATGATATATAATTTTTATTGATACCGAAACTTGAAGTTGATATGCATTCAAAAGTTGAACTTGTTTTTTGGTCTATGATACATTGATATGTATTAAACTCTAGTTTTGATTTATATATGATGAAATCAGTAATATGTTCTACAAATTCAGTTGATATGTGTGTTTTTAAGAATATTTAAAAAAATTGTGTATTTTCAAATGCTTGATAAATTTGCCGAGTTATTGCCAAGTTTTTCCCCAAGTTTTTCCCGAGTTTGGAGTTTTTAAATTTTTTTGGCTTGTCGAGTTATTGCCGAGTCAGTGTTTTTCAACTATGAATGATAGTGCTAAAGATAATATTAATTGTCAAGTGATAGTTCAAAATTTCAATATTATGTCATATATCATATATGTCTAGGAGTCTAGAGCCAAAGATTCAAATGAAAATCATTACAATTACAAATTTGAAAATAATATAATAAAAAAATTGTATCTTGGTCTTCAATCTTCATCAAAAGCATCTAGATTGAAGTCATTGCTTGGTTCAACATCATTTGAACCACAAGAAAATGGAGTGCCACTCCTACTAGGTACATCATGTGTAAGAGTCTCGTCATCATCTACATTTACATTGGCAAACTCTATAATAGATGCATTCAAGTTGGTACAGTCAGGGGTTATATACCAATTCTTCATTGCCCCTTCCTTGTAGTCAACTTCCCTATGTGATAGGAGACTCAAGTTGGAATGGATATAGACCAAGTCTTCTTCTTGTTTTGTAGCCAACTAGCTATGCTTCACTCAATGGATAAAAGAGTATGTACTCCAATTTTGTTCATCAAAAGAACTTGGAACTTGTTGAAATTGGAGAGAAAGTCAATACAACTTAAAAATAAAAAATGGAAAAGAATGGTAAGTACTAAGAATATTAAAAAACAAAAAACAAAAAACAAAAAATGCTTACTTGTGATAGAATTTTGATTACAAGACGTTGGATTAACAAATAATCTTGCCATGTATGAGCATATTCCTTGTATTGGTCTCAAAGAGCACAAATTCTATGATCTCATCTTGAGATGAACTTTCCTTTCCTAACATTATCCACCACTTCTGTATTTGAGAAGATTCTTCGGAATGCCAACTTGTACCCATTAGCAACTTCATTATCTTTGTATGGTGTAATTTTCCCTAGTAAAGAAATTATCTTTGTGCTATAATATTTTGGGGATAATGCATATGCAAGGAGATGCAAAGGTGTATTCATTTTGTTCCATTGATGATGGATTATTTTTTTCACACTTCGGAAAAATGCTACTTCGGGGTGAAGAATATTAAAAAACAAAAAATAAAAAATGCTTACTTGTGATAGAATTCTGATCGCAAGAGGTTGGATTAACAAATAATCTTGCCATGTATGAGCATCTTCCTTGTATTGGTCTCAAAGAGCACAAATTCTGTGATCTCGTCTTGAGATGAACTTGCTTTTCCTAACATTATCCACTACTTTTGTATTTGAGAAGATTCTTCAGAATGCCAACTTGTACCCATTAGCAACTTCACTATCTTTGTATGGTGCACTTTTCCCTAGTAAAGAAATTATCTTTGTGCTATAATATTTTGGGGATAATGCATATGCAAGGAGATGAAAAGGTTTGTTCATTTTGTTCCATCAATGATGAATGATTTTTTTCACTCTTTGGAAAAATGTACTTCAGGGTCATTCTCCTTTTATGTTATTATGACCTTTTTTTTTCTATCAAGGAGTTGATGCCATCATAGATTTCCCTCAAACATGGTCGATCTATATTAGCAAATTCGATCATACTCATGATAGGCTTGGTCAAACTCAAGACATAGTCCACACAAGTCTACCAATCATCATCCAGGATCAATGACTTGACTTTTTGGGCCCTCTTTGAATTTGATTGTTTCCAAATGCTCCATTGGTGGCTAATGACCATGGCACCCAATGTTGCTTGCACCTTCACAATTCGTCTCAAAATGATTGTGTGTGATGCAAATTGGGTCTCAACAACCGAATGTTGTGTACAAAATAAGTTAATAAATTAAAATATAAGTAAATATGGCATAAATTGAATTTAAAATAAATTAAATTTTCCTTCAAAAACTCCAAATTTGAGAAAGTCTTAAAGATGCCTTGTGACATATGATGGTTTGTTACAAACATTCGGATCTCTTCATCCTTAGTGTATATATTTTTTACCCACTCTATTTGAGTGCCAATTGCTTGCATCAACAAGTTAAGGGAGTGTATGGTACATGGTGCTCAAAATATGTGCTCGTACCTTTCCTCAACCAAAGCACTTATTGCCCTACAATTTTTCGCATTGTCCATAATGACTTGGACAATGTTATTAGGACCCACTGTCTCTATAGATTCAATGGGGATTTTGGAAATGAATTCTGCATCCTTGATTTCCCCCTCACAATCAACCACTTTCAAAACATTTCCCCTTTAAGGGACATTGCAATAACATTTATTGGACGTCAATTTTTGCAATCTATCCATCCATAAAAAATAATGGATATTGCTATTTCAATCCATGAATCCCTAATTAGTTTGAGTGATGTCTCTACAATTTTTCTTTTTTTACCAATAAGGTGGTGCACACCTTTCCATATCTAGGGCCTGTGTAATTAGAGGGTGCATTATTGATTGCCACCACCATTTTCTGCCAATATGGTGATTTCATGAAGTTGAAAGGAAGACCATTGGCATAAATGCAAAATGCAAGTTTTTCATCTACAATGTCTCCTGTCTTATTTTAAGATAACCAATGGGCTTTTTTTACAAGAAGGAGAGGGATCTTCTTCTTGGATAGACGATATCTCCAAGAAAGGATGATGGGAGGCTATTCTTGAAGGAGAATCTATAGGTGGCTTCAATGATGTTTTCTTTGCTAAAGGATGAAATTTTAATTTTTCTTTCATTCACACCATCAACTTCTTCTTGTTCTCTAATGTATGCCATAATTTGTTCTTTTGGCAACCCCTTCTTATTTCGCCAATCACATAGTCTAATTCCATGCCCACTAATAGCACATAAGTGAGCTTTCATTGGACAATATGAGCTCTTAAATTCGTTCCTGCACTGATTATAATTCCAAATAAAATCACCACCTCCTAGAAGTTGCTTGAGCATCGTAACATATTCCCATAGTGGATATGCTTGATCATGTTTAAACTGTTTATTTGCCCAAGGTCCACTGAACTTGAACTAGTGGCCATTCCAAAGAGAATGTTGTTATAAGCAATTACAAAATTTTAAATTAAAAAAATGATGCAACCCTACAATATGTATAAACTAATAAAAGTTCAAAACAAACACTAAAAAACATTTTGGAAAATCTTAAAACTTGTTTTTTTTTTTTCAAAAAGTATTGAACTTTTAATAAAAAACTTGAAATTTTTTGTTAAAAAACTAAAAGAATTTGTTAAACTACTTACCTTAGATCAATAGATGTCCTTTGTGCAAGCTAGATTCTTGCCTTTGACACTTTTCAATCATTCTCCTTTTAAAAATATCATTAGTCTTCCTAAATGCAAAACTGGTAAAACAAGAATGAGTTTGTGTGAAAAGAGGTTTGTTTTTGTCAAACAACAAACATAATGGGCATGTTTTAGGGTTTTAGGCACTTTTTAGGTCTTTTTTTTTTATGTTTAAATGTTTAAAAAATATCTTTACTTTTTTAATTTTTGACATTAAAAAAAAGACAGTGCTTGTTGGTTGTGGGAGTGTGTGGGAGCACTTGGCAGTGGCAGGGATGCACCCTGGCCGCTCCTTGGCATGCTTGCATAGCCAGACTGGTTGGGTATGGAACCAAGACCCCCAAGGGAAGAACATGGCAACTTAGCCATTTTATATAGATAAATGACCCTTATTTAGTGGGTCCACCTCTACTTAAATGTAATTTTAAAACTGACTATTAGATTAGAGATTGGAATTAAGTGGTATCTATGAGTTTGTCAATATCAATTAGGACTGGCAGCTGGTGTTTTTTTTGCTTCATTAGAAATTCTCTTCTAGGTTTTGAATTTTGTTGTTATTGACATGATCTTTCTAACATACTCTTTGGTCACATCTTGACAGTTACATAGTGGACAATTTCTACTTTAACAGCACAGTTTTCAATTGATTGGTTTTCTTTGTTCACTATAAGCATTGATGTTCTGGGGTTTGTGAGGTTAGCATTCTTGGTGTCCATTGTGTTGTAATTTTTTTTATCATCAAGAATTTCTGGGCAATACCTTGTTAGTTATTCTATTTATTTATGACTTGCGTAATATCTTTCTGTCCTTAGCCTGCTTATCAAGTTTGAATGGGTGCAAAGTTTTTTCTGCTCTTCCTAAACAAAATTGTTCTATTTTGACAGTCTTTTTTTGGGAGTGTGTCCTGATAGCATTTAATCTAGTTCCTAAAATAGTTCTCTGAATTGATGTGTAGAGAATGTTCTAAAACACACTATTCTGGATAATTTAATATTCCACAGATGCTCTATCCGCTCAAAATACTATTCTGAAACTTCATTTGATTATTACATCTTTTAGATATTACTGGCAATCTTTGGTACTTTGACTTTTGTCTATGAATGATGTCCTCATGTCAGATGGTGACACTGGTTTTTTCCTCCTGTACAAATGTTTGTAAAGAATCAAATTTTTTATTTCCTCCTAACCTGGGAATGTTTAGAATTAAATTCTCTGTAATGCATTCATTTGATTGTCATTATTTTCCTGCTGTTTTTCTGTTTTGTTTTAGGCCATAATATCTGTTCCACTTTTAAAAGTGTTCTTAGATAGAGTTTGTAACTTCTGCTTCAGAAATTAAACAATGCTGTAAAGCCTAAATGATCTCTTACCCTTTCAGATTATTTTAGCAGCTCATTCATCTCACGCATTTTATGTTCTAATTGCAGCGGTTGGCCGTTGAATCTTTCTTGAAAGGGTCTTCTGTAGTTGTCTGTGCACCAACTAGCAGTGGAAAAACTTTGATAGCTGAAGCAGCAGCGCTTGCTACAATTGCTAAAGGAAAACGATTATTATACACAACCCCTTTAAAGGCCCTCTCAAATCAAAAGTTCCGTGAATTCAGGTACTGCCTTGTATTTGTACTTTATATAATTATGGTAAAAAATCCCAAGATTATGTAGCCTTTCCAAGCTAGCATAATTATTCCAAGCTAGGATGAAGTGCTGCCTAGGTGATGGGTGTAATTAGCTCTATGTCGCTAGAACTTTCGAATGAAGACATTAGGAAGGTGACTGCAGATCCTTATTAAAATACTTACTGTGCAACACGCTTAATGTTTAGGGAGACATTTGGACAGAAAAGTGTGGGTCTTCTAACAGGAGATGCGGCAGTAAACAGAGAAGCTCCAATTTTAATCATGACCACAGAGATCTTGCGCAATATGTTGTACCAAAGGTATGGTGAGCATATGTTTGGCATTGAATTTATCGTGCTTGTTTGGGATAAATTTGAATATAATGAGATTTTCTCTGAAACTATACTATTTACATTTTATATTGAGGTTTATTATGTGAAAGATAAGTATGAGTTTATCCTACAGGTTATCATCCATTTTCATTATTTACTAAAACCCCATTGTTGCCAATCAAAGATTATTTATTTATTTGATTCTTAGATGTCTTTTAATTTTCAATGCAAACTTAATGGTTTTCATTTGAGCTTTGTTGTACCCAAACCAAAATTTTTGCTTCATTAAGGCATTTTGATTAAAATGGTCTAAATCTTGTAAAAGTGTCATCAAAACTCAGTTTTTGGTCAATCCAAGCATGGGCTTTTTGTGGGTTTAATGTCTAGAAGATATTGGTAAAATTTGAAAATTTGAAAATTAGGGTTTCTGGGCCCCTATTTTTGGGAAAACCCTAAAAACCCTAAAAAATAGAATCTTGTCAGAATTGGCTGAAATTTATTTTGATTGGCTTATTTCGCATCACGATAACAGTGGCAAAGTCAGAATCAAGAAAAAGTCAGTTTAAGCCTGGTGGGTAGTTTTCACTTTTTTGAGGAGGAAAGTTAGGTCCTCTGAGGTTGTCAATGGCAGTTGGCCAGTGCCAGGTGTCAAAATATAAGCCTGAAACTCATCACAAAAGTTTATGTGGAGAAAGATGCTTCGCAACGGAGGGGATTTTCAAATGGCGGAAAATGCAAAAAATATTCTAAGTTTGGAAACACTATGCCTTGCTACGTGGGAGATGCTTGCGCAATCAATGTGCAAGTCAACTTTGCAGTGTCCGTACACGTAAAATGGTGAAATACAATCACACGCTCAGGTTAGCGGCAGTAATGCTACAATGTAGTCAACTCAGCAAGCGGTATGATGTTTGCAAAGTGTGAAATGGTGGAAATCATCAATTCTAGAGCAAATTTGACCCCCTGCAGGCCAGGGGCGCCCTTAAATTTGAAGGCTCAGATCCAGTAATTAATGGTTGCAACTTGCAAGTACATTCATTGTCTCCGAAATTTTGCTAGCTTTCTAATGAGTCATCAAGCGAATCCATCCGATTTGCGAAACTTCAACAAACAATGGTGGAAGCGGAAGAAATTGAAAATTTATGCTTCATGGGGCGCCCTTGATTAAGCCTGTCAGATGTCAAAATTTGCAAAAACCATTTTCGGGGGATCTCTTCAGATTCAGCCCAGCTATGTGATGAATCCATTCGCAAGTCCGTAAGATGTACTGAGTGATCGTGGCAGTTGATCCAGCAAGCACGTGAAACGAAGGGAAAATAAAAGTGAAAATATCAAAATGTACCTCTACAAGCTAGGGGCGCCTAGCCTTTTGGCCAGTTAGATGTGGTTTTCGGCAGCTGTCGTCTTCATGAGTTCTGTCCAGAATCCTAGCTATGCAGTGAATCCAATTGTCAGCCCGCAGGATCCGTCAAACACCCATAGATAAAGAATCAACAAAAAATGCTGAAGGATAAAAGCAAGCAGAGAAATGGCTAAGTGT
The DNA here is from genome assembly GCA_007258455.2 of Sequoia sempervirens. NCBI lineage: Eukaryota > Viridiplantae > Streptophyta > Pinopsida > Cupressales > Cupressaceae > Sequoia > Sequoia sempervirens. The sequence goes on along the minus strand of VDFB02348331.1, from coordinate 10,071 downwards.
TGGAAAATGCACCTTTCTTGAGAAAGGTGCCCTTCTACTGGAGGTCTTAGATGTAGTCTTCTTGCTTCATCACTTTCAGGAACTTCTCTTCTAAGTTGTTCCATCTCTGTGATGAAATCATTGGCGCGCACATCGGACCAATCCAGCTCCTGGCAGCAAGGGTCAAAGTGGAGCGCTCGGTTGAAAGTTACAAATTTCAAAATCATTTTTCAAAAGTGCAATTGCGCCCCTGCAGGATAGGGCCGCCCTTGCATTTGAGTTTCTTAATCCAACTTTCAGACACTGCACATACAGTCATCCTTTGCGGAATTCTTCTAGCTACGCGATGGATCTAGCATCCAGTCGACATGAGTCATCATTCACCGGCAACAACAAATCAAAGCACAGAGAGTCAAAATAGGAAAATGGCTAAGTCTGGTGTCATATGCACCCTGTTGGAAAAAGGCGCCCTTGAATACGAGGCATCGGATTTAGTTTTTAGCTCTCATAACTCTTAGCAACATGTCATTAGACTTGTTCTGGCTACGCGATGAATGTGTCAACTCAGCTCTAGGATCAACTGGGCATCCAAAAATCAAGGTCCAACAGAGGTTGAGGTGATGTTTTTAAAGAGCTAAAAAGTAGGAGCTTAGCAAAAACACTTCAACTTTGAGTAAAGGCGCCCAAAAAGTCAAAATTTGACTTCTAAAATTGAAGTTACATTCTCTGGCTGCCCTAGAAAGGTGGAGTCAGTTAACTGAATTAAAAAATATTAAAACTTCAGTTTGAAACATTAGTTTTACTTGCATAAGGCGTATTTCTTCATTATTTTTAAAGTGGCGCCCATTTCAAGGCTCAGTGTCTGTTTCTGTTAACTAAGTGCGGCCCAATGAGATAATTGCATCCCAAAATTTAGGGTTTTTTCTTGCATGTGACGCCTAAACCCTCAAATTTTTTTTAAATATGCATTTGGGCGTCTATTATTTTCACAACAGGTTGAGTGCAAACACGTATTTTCTCGTGCAAGCAAGATCTGAAGGCGTTACAAGTGTTATTTTTCAATGTTCTTCGCAGGTACCGGTCTAGATTATTTTGCAGACTTCATTCAAGGATAGGTAGAGGCAGAATATAACTTCTATTTTCTCTCCCTTATTTCTTCTATCCCTAGGTTTTCTCTCGCATGTCCAAGAAAACGACAATATTTCACAATTTCGATCATTTGGATATTTTGTGCACGACATTCTCTACAAAACCCATGTGATAGAAATTTTTAGGAAAAATTGCCTCGTAGCTTCACTTTTTGAAGCTTTGCTTTTTTCTAGAGATTCCTTTTGCATGGTAGAGGAAAAGTCAATTTTTTGAAAAACAAAGAATCTGGGTTTGCTTAGAATCATTTTCTCTACAAAACCCATATTCCAGAATTTTTTGAAAAAAATTGCCCCCACAGCCCCTGCTGCCTCGTTGCTTCTTTTTTTTCGAAAAGTCTTTGCATGTCAAACTAAATGGTGTTTTTTCGAATTTTTGACGTTGTGGGTTTGCTTAGAATCATATTTTCTACAAAACCCATGACTTGGAATTTTTTGTGAAAACTGCCCTTCGACAGAGTATTTTTAGCCTCACCAGGAGCCATTTTAGCTTTTCGGAGAAAGTTGTTAGAACATAGTCGTGTTTACAATCAACAGGCGAGTTTTTCAAATTGCAGTTCACTCAGACTGAATTCAAGACCAAATCGGTCTTAATTCATGACTTCATCAAAATGGCTAACACAAATTTGCACCATGTGGATCCAGAGGTTGACTTGAATGCTTCAGAAATGAACCAGATCACACTTGAAAACATTGAGGAATCCGGGTTGCTAGAGGTGGCTTCACTTCCCATTTCAGTACAATGTATAGAATTCATAATGTCTTGTGTAAAGCATTACAATTCTACTACTTGAGAAATTCAACCAGTGGATGGACGAGTGATATGTAGTATCAAGCCCGGGGACATCGAGAAGTGCCTCAGTATTCCTCCGAATCCGAATAGTTTGGTTATTACCATGGATTAGTGTGAGAAGGCATTCAATGCTAATAAGGAGAAATGTCAGAGGTAAATGGCAAGAGAGATGGCTCAAACAAAAGAAAGTTAACTTGCCAAAGAATGTGGGTCGCGGAGAGTTCAAAGATGAATATGCAATTATGATTACCCTTCTTAGTCGTGTTTCTGGTCAAGCGGATGCTCATAAATTCCAACCTTGGATGTATTACATCATGGCTCAAGTTATTCATAGAAGGGAGCATTACCCTCTTTGATCAACGACATTCTCCACAGACAGATGATTGGCTTCTTGGTTGCTCATGAGTTTCACATGTGTTCGTACCTCGTGTATCTGATAGCCTTCCAAGGCCAGTTTAGAGGGTTGAACACTGTGGGGATTCTAAGTGTACAAAAAGTTCATCAATATAACGCGCAGCTTGAGTTCACACAGTCCGAGCGACACTTCAAGTGGGTGCAGGAAGCATTTTTGATGTACACAGTGAGGAACTTGGATCGGGAGCTACATGTACGTATCTCAACGGAAGCCAGAGCAATAATGGTAGAATGGGCGGATTGGTTCATTCAGTTCCCTACCTATACCTACATTCGCGTCTACAGATATGTAGGTCATCCAGCCATGCTACCTCGTTATCCTTCGGATAAGGTGGGGTTCATGGAGTTTCTATGACAGTTGTACGATGTTTAGTCTTATTTGCGCAACAAACGCAAGCCGGCTACCACTTTTCCATTACAGATGGGGATTTACAGGTGCAAGACAGCAGTTGACGCCAAGGCTATGGGCCATGAGCTAGTAGGACTTAATCTTAAATGTCTCATTGAGAGACGCTCATATAACCCTTGGGGTCACTTCTCAGCATGCCTTGGCGATCGTTCTTCACACAAGCCTTCTATGGAAGACTATTGGTTCAACTGTGAGGATGATTTTGAGGTGCGAAGACGCAACTGCGGTAGGTTCTCCCTTTCACAGGTTGCTGATTTCATGTCAGAGGATGTGAGAGGGTTATCCGATGATGATGGGGATGTCACACTTCCTCAATTCTTTTAGGATCAAGTTGACACGTAGCCTCTTCCAGCCGTTGATTGGTACGCCAAAGAATTCATATTTGTAAAGGAAAGGACAAGCAAAGTTGTTAGAAATAGCATGCTTTACTTGGACAGCAAAAGGATGAGGAAGGCAGCCATGCCAAACACAAAGCCGCCACTAGTGGCCACTTCATTGCCTTCCACATCAAAACCAAAGCCTAGACAAAAGACATGGAGTAATCCTCCTAAAGGAAGCAGGATGTCAGGAAATACAAAGGGAAAAGCACCAATTGCTGATTTGGACCAGCAAGAGCATCATATGGAGATAGCCACATATGCAGTTGAGAATAGGCCAGAGGCAGAGGTAGAACCTCCCATTCCATCACCAATGCCACAACAGTCTCCGATTCACATTGATTTGGACTCACCACCACGTAGCAGTGCTTCTACACATAGTCACTCATCAAAAGTTCCTAGGACGATCACCAATCCTTCCAGTGAGATTAGTTGAGACTCGTCTTGGCTTGAGAATCAACTGGGTAGGAAGAGGAGGAAGCCATCCTATCAACTAGACTTCTCAGATTTTGATCATGTCTATCAGGACACGCTAGATAAAAAGATAAAGAAGCAAGTCCATGTGGAAAGGAACGTTGAAAAGGAGATCATAATTGAGACCACTGCACCGCCAGAGGATAAAAACTTGGACAAGGTAGAGGTTGATGACTTCGCCTTGATAAAGATCAACCTTGGTAGAAGCACACGCCAAGCAGATGTTGATTTCTTCGAGGTTGCAACAGAAAGCATAAAGGAGAGAGTAATAAAGGATGGAGAAGACAAAGCAGCCCTCAAGGTTGAAATCCAACAGCTTCACCAATATATCTCCAACCTTATGCACAACATTGAGAATGTCACTGCCTTGCTCCCGCAGATGTTAGAGTTACCAGCAGAGCAAAATCAGCTAGGTCAATTGGTTGTATACGGAAAGCGCTTGAAAGATTGGGAGGAGGAGTTTGTCACAAGGGGCCGCTTCATACTTTCAGAGTTGTACCAATTAAGGTACAATGCCCATGGACTTCACACTTAGATTTAGGATTTAGAGCGAGAGTTAGCAGTTGACAAACCACGGAATGAAATCATGATCTCTCACCTGAGGATGGCATATGATTCCGTCATTGCAGAAGAGGATAAGGAAGCTATTTTTGCTTGGAGAGAACAATTAATCTTCAAGGTAAAAATACATGAAACAATTTTTGCAGAGTTGGCCGAGAGCAAAGAAAATGTGGCAAGTGCTGTCAAGTTCGTGAGAACTTTCATGTCACGAGTCCCTTGCCAGTATCAGTGTGAGGGTGGTGAATACATCGAGCTTGCCGATGTATAGTCAAAGTTGTAGGTGCTCATTCACGGTATTTTCAGTGGTGATTCCGTTGGCTGTAAGTTGGATCAACTTACAGTCATGTTAGCATTATTTGATGAGGCGGCCAGGATTGGAGGATAATTGCAGAGTCAGATCACGAACGGTGAAGAGATGCTGAGGAGACATTGAGTACTTCAGAGGAGTATCAGTACCCCAGATGGTGATGCAGTCAACAACCTCGTGAAGGCGTTAATTGCCCGAGATAGCAACCAGTGAACTATAGATCAGGACGTCCCACCTCTTCAGGATAGACATTAGACACAACAATTAACTCGATGCCTCTTTCCGAGTTAACTCGTTGATCCACATCTCATTGCATGTCTATTTTGGAAATTCTTATGTACATATGGAGTTCTCATTTAGTTTTCAGTTTCAATTAACTGATATTAGTTGTCAGTTGACTTTCATATCAATAAGGACTTGCGTGTTGCAACGTCCATTTAGTTTAGTTTTAGTTCAGTTAACTGAGGTAATTTTTCTAGTTAACTATTTAGTTGCATATGTTTAGGTTTAGCAATAAATCTTGCATGTTTGCAAGACTCATGTTAACTCAAGGAGATTTTAGGGTTCCCTACTCCTTTGAGGTCTATAAATAAGAGCACTTTTGCTCATTGTATTTCAACTTTTGCTCGTAATAGCAAATTGTTATGCCACCTTGCCTGCAATATTGCTATTCAGTATTTGTTCACATTGTAATTAGAACTTTTGCTGTAATAACAAATTGTTGTGCCCACCTTGCCGTGCAATATTGATAGTCTGTATCTATTCACTTAGTTAAATATAATGCTTGTTTGATCGTTCATTGTGTGCGTGTCTCGTTATGCAATTTGCTGTCTCAGTTTTATTCTTGTTGTGATTAATAAGCGTTGTTTCATATTTACAGCTCAGATAGGGGTTCCTCCTCCTTGGGAATTTAGAAGTAGAGTTTATTGTTTGATGTTGTGATTAATAGTTTTTCTTTCATATCTACACCTCGGATAGGGGTTCCTCCTCCTTGGGAATTTAGAAAAAAAGATTGTCGTTTAAGTGTTGTTTCCAATAAGCTTGTTTCGTATCTACACCTTGGATAGGGGTTCCTCCTCCTTGGGAATTTAGAAATAAAGTTTGTCGTTTGATGTTGTTACCAATAACCTTCATATCAGCCTATGCCTCAGATAGGGGTTCCTCCTCCTTGGAAATCCTAGTATAAAGTTTATCATCTAAACATTCCCTACTCTTAAGTCCTCATGCTCTGTTTTTCTTGAGGAAATAGGCTAGTTAAGCATAAGTTTAGTTATAGTTAAGATTTGCAAAGCCAGAGAAAAACCTTAGCTGCAATGTATTGGTTTTCTTAACCTGTGCCTCTTCTACCTGAAGTCAATGTAATGAACCGGACCAATTTTTTTTTGAATTTTCACAAATGATTACAATGCAACACGCACCCGTTAAGGTTAGCTTAATCCCAAAACGATGCGGAAAGTAACTCTAACCAGAATGTACACCAGGATCCCGATGTGGGCAAGGTGTGAGCATTGGTCAGAGGATCTCAAAGGAAAATGCTGAATAAGAACTCTAACCACGAGATGCACCGGTGAACGACGAGCATTCGGTCAGAGGATCCCTATCTAATGCAATACTGAAAATTAGCTCAACACCAAGTATGTGCTACTCAATCCGTGACGAATATGAGGCGACCATATGGCGGAGACTTTAGGAAATTACAATGCAAAACAGAAATAGGCGGCAAGCCAGCCTCTTCCACTTGTTCAGTGGGCAGTACAAACATAAAGAAATTGCGGAAATGTTAAAAGATGCTGACAGTACTACTGTACAGCTTACAATATCAGAAAATTCATCAGTTAAGCATAATATAAGAGAGTCTTCAACATTACATCAATATAGAATGATAGCTTCAGGTCTTCTCAATAGCTTCCCTTCCAATTAACTCAAAAGATTAATGTAAGCTCGCTGTTATGACAGAGTAAAGACTGTTTTTCTGTTATCAGCAACACTGTAACACCAAAATATGCTCACAAACCTCACACCACTCATTCAAAATGCAAGTAAACAGATGCAAATGACAACTAAGATGAAGGCGCCCAAGTTCAAGACACAAAACAACCCCAAAACACTGATATTTAATTTCTGCTCAATTCCCAAGGAAGGTACAATGGTACGGCCCCTAGAGGAGGGCGATTTCTTCTTAAAATTCCCACACTTGATTAAAAATTACCAAACTTTGCAATAATTGGCGCCCAAACAAGACTAATGGAAATATGCAATACCCACAATGAAATCTTTTTGTATTTTTGAATTATGAGCAAAACATGCCTACAGCAATGCAACACCAGCAACACTAAAACATGACAAAATGCTTGAACATCATCACTAACTGCAATAGAACTCAACTACAATGCAAAACTACCAATAACAAGCTAACCTCTCAACTAGTTGCTATCTTTCAAGCAAGAAGATGAGCCAATGCTAGGAGGTGTGCTTTCCTCGAAGCGAGTGCCTGAAGTCAATCCAGCAGCATAACGGTGTAGTAGACAGAAGATCCCAAATGAAGAGCTGAGGCCTGATTATATAGACGAGAGAGAAACATCTAGAAGCTTCCAGAGGGCGCCCTAACCCTAATTTCAAATTCACCTTTTCCCTCCAAAAGATGGCGTCCAATTTCATCAATAAAACATTTCACTTTTTTTAAAATAAAAACAATCTTCTCAAAAGGGCGTCCCAATTCACTTGTCTCAATATTTGACATTTAAAAATTATAATTTATCTCCTTATGACGCCATGACCCTCAAAGTCCCCCTTTTTAAAAACAACTTAAAGTTGCACTGCTAGGCAAGGGGTATAATATTAAAATAATAATATTATAATGAAAATACTTATCTCTCCAAGAAAAATGCGCCCAAGGCCAAGAACTGAAGTGCCAGCTGAAACAACTGAAGAAGTGATCCAACTGAACTGAACCCAAACTGTCCACTGCCAAAAATAGAATTTACTAAAAATAGTAAATTCGCGAAGTTGCCCGGAATGCCAAACTGAACACACCACTGCGAAGCTCTCTGAAAACCCAGAAAGAATCCGCAATCAGAATCCCAAACTCCAAGCAACAACCTCCTCAAAACTAGGAAACCCTAATTTCACCATCCGCAAGCCTACGGGTCTCCGGAATAGGCCAACGGTCAACAGAAACGATCACTGCTGAGAAGGGGACATTACAGTCCGCCCTCCCCAAGATTGCTTGCCCTCAAGCAATCGCAAGTCTGGATGCTGTAGAATCTCCTCATCCTCCCAAGTAGCATCCTCCAATGGTAAATTCTTCCACTTTACCAAATACTCTTTGATTGTTCTCCTCCTCAAGGAACGCTCTCTGAAATCAATAATCTGTTCTGGAACCAAGGTCAACTGCCCTTCTTCATCCAAAGGAGGTAACTGTGATGAAGCCACAACGTTGTGTCCAAGTGCCTTTTTGAGGCGAGACACATGGAAGACATTGTGGACCTTACTACTCGAAGGTAGTTCCAACTCATAAGCCACCGCTCCAACCTTCCTAACAACTTTGAATGGTCCATAGAAGCGTGGTTTCAGCTTCTCAGCTCCACTCTTCTTAAGTGTGGACTGTCTGTAGGGCTGAAGCCGAAGATATACCATGTCACCAACCTCAAATGAGCGCTCAACACGCTGCTGATCAGCGTACATCTTTTGCTGATTTTGTGCCATTTGAAGGTTGTCCTTCAAGGATTTCAAAACATCTTGGCTCTGCTGCAACCAATCCTTGGCTTGAGGAGCTTTGCTATCGCCAAACACCAAATCAGCAAAGCTTGGAGCCTCGTAACCATAGAGGGCCATGAATGGAGACATCTTTATTGACATGTGGAAAGATGAATTGTAGCAATATTCTCCCAAGTGGAGCCATTTTACCCATGCTCTTTGCTGTTCTGAGACATAATTTCTGAGGTAGCCCTCCAAGCATTTGTTCACAATCTCCGTTTGACCATCCGTTTGTGGGTGATAGCTAGTGCTTGGAGTAAGCACGGTACCACTCATCCTAAAAATTTCCTGCCAAAAGGTGCTTAGGAACTTGCTGTCCCTATCACTCACAATATTTTTAGGCAACCCATGCAATCTAAACACTTCATGGAAGAACAAATCTGCCACTTGAGCTGCTGTAAATGTGCTAGTGATGGAAAAGAAATGAGCGAATTTGGTCAATCTGTCCACTACAACATAAATACAGTCTTTGCCTTGGGCCCTAGGCAACCCGGTAATGAAATCCATAGAGATACTTTCCCATTTTTGACTTGGAATGGGAAGTGGCTGCAGTAGACCAGCTGGAAGAGAGTGCTCATTTTTATTCATTTGACAAGTACTACACTCCTTGATGTGACGCTGAACATCATCTTTCAACCCCTTCCAAGAGAATCTCTCTCGAATCTGCTTGTATGTCTTGAAGTACCCTTTATGACCAGCAAGTGGACTGTCATGGAAAGTCACCAAAATCTTCTTCTTAAGTTTAGAATCAGCCACCAAGAAGATTCTTCCCTTGTAGTGGATCAACCCATCAACTACCTTGTACCTTTCATCATGAAAAGTACCCTCAATAACGCTGGTTGCAAACTGATTTTTGGCATAATCAGCAAGCAACAACTCCTTCCAATCAGCATTAAGCTCACACAATGCGCTCAAGTGAGGCCTTCTAGACAAAGCATCAGCCACAACGTTATTCTTCCCTTTGACATACTCAATGTCAAAATCGTAAGCTTGTAGCTTACTCACCCACTTCTGCTGTCTCTCATTCAAGTCCTTCTGATGCATAAAGTGCTTGAGACTGTTGTGATCAGTCTTGACCACGAATTTACTTCCCACCAGATATTGTCGGAACTTGGCTAATGCATGCATGATTGCAAGCATTTCTTTGTCGTAGATAGAGTAGGTCCTTTCAACCCCTCTTAAGTTTCTGCTTTCAAATACAATTGGATGCTTCTCTTGCATCAAAACAGCCCCAATACCTTCCCCTGATGCATCACACTGTAACTCGAAGGGTTTGGAGAAATCTGGTATGGCCAATACAGGACAAGAACTCATGATTCTCTTGAACTTATCAAACACACTCTGAGCTTTTTCCGACCACATGAAAGCCCCCTTTTTAGTGAGGTCAGTAAGAGGAGCAGCACTTTGAGAATACCCCTTTACGAACCTTCTATAGAAGCCACAAAGACCCAAGAATCCCTTCAAATGAGTCAGATTTTCTGGAGGTGGCCAATCTACTATAGCCTTGATCTTTTCTGGATCAACCTTCACCCCTTCAGCGCTGATTATGTGGCCAAGGTAGAGCAGCTCCTTCATTCCAAATTCACATTTGGACTCCTTTGCAAACAAACTTTCTGATTCAAGAATGCTAAGCACTTCCTCCAAGTGCTTGAGGTGTTCTTCCCACGTCTTGCTGAAGATGAGAATATCATCAAAGAAAATTAACACAAATTTCCTCAACTGCTTCTGGAAACCTCTGTTCATGCAAGACTGGAAAGTGGCTGGAGCATTAGTCAAGCCAAAGGGCATGACTAGGAACTCAAAATGACCATAGTGGCATCTGAATGCCGTCTTCTCTACATCTGAACCTCTCATCC
>VDFB02348330.1:0-35594 GCA_007258455.2 Sequoia sempervirens | reverse complement strand
ACAGTATGAGTATAGCATTGTCATTGCTGTAATAGGTTTCATGTCATTATTACTTCAGTGATGTTTTTTTATGCACTAATGTGGAGTAGATTTCAGGGTACATCCTAAAATGCATCTTCAAACTCATCACAAAAACAATATTGTGGTGATAGGTTAACTGCAAATCTGTTTTAATGTCTATCTGAAATACTTCTACAAATAGCTCTACTAATTCTTCTGGTATTGAATTATAAATATTATATGACAGTTGAATAACTGTTGCAGCTTGCAAAGTAGCCTTTGATTCCTAAATCTTATGTTGACATAAAACTGTACCAGATGAAGGAATTTTTATATTATTATTGCTCTTATACCAGATCCAGTGTTAATATGATTTCCCTTGCACACAAAATACAGCTAGATTTATTAAGTTTCTTCGACTTCTTCTCATGAATGCACAGGAAAATAAATAGTTGAACCTTTTGTAATACTAATCATTCTTCTATAACAATTTTGACTCCATACCTAGCCTAATCAGTCTAGAAGGATTGGGCATTCGCCATGAAATTATGAACTTACTGCTTAGTATTTAGTGAATTCCATATAACCCTCTGCAATATTAGCAGGTTATTTCCTGAGAATGAAATAACCATGATAAGTATCCTAGATTTTAAAAGACGTGATTATTTCTTCGAAATTTGTATTTTCTAAACAGCAGCCTATATTTCAACAGACAAAGCTAACAAATAAAATAGTTTCTTAAAATGAAACAAGTACATCCTACCAGCTAAGGAATACAATATAGAAAGCTAGGCACATGAGAATTACAGATTTAGTTTTTTATAAAATATACAAAACATGTCAAGTTAGAACCCATTTCCCACTAAGCAAAGCTTAAAGAAATACAGCTCAGGATTAAATAATGAGCAATCCATGTATGATGTTTTTTATACCTCTGTTTGCAATCTGATAATTTGAGATTCCAAACACTGGCCTTGCACAAGAAATCTCTGAAGAAGGGATACGCTTCATCACTCTGCTGTTTCTTGGTAGCGGCTGTCGACATGCTGGAAAAAAAACATGTTTCACTGGTGAATTTTGAAGACAATATAAAAAGATAACCAAACAGACACTTCAACACTCAAGGTTGAGTAGAAAATGCACTAAAAATTTTATTTCATTTGTTGAAAAACTAAGGCACGGTGCTTAAGAACTCTGAACCTAACTAGACAAATAGTTTCTGCAGAACCAAAAAAAATTCACCACGTACTTAAAAATGTATCTCTTGCAATGTATTTCTCAGAAGAACTCAGAAGAAATTGTTTTATCGAAAACCTATTTCAAGGAAAGTATTATGTTGATAAATTTGTCTCAGCTTGTCATAACCCTCTATCCATAATACCCTGAGTTAAAATGCGATATGGTAATTTAAATATTATGTATATAATTACAGTATAGTACATAGTCCACATGGAAAAATGCCTAAAACGCACAAAACCCATGAGTTGTTCACAGTATAACTAACAGTAAGTTATTGGTGAGATTTTGGTGATAAATTGGCAATAACTTGCAAAATGCAGAGAAAAACTCATCCAAGTCGCAATAAGTCTATCCACCAAAAGAAACCTCATTTTTTATTTTTCATCATTTTTCAAATTTGTTTTTTTCCAATGTACAACCGGGATGCCTCCCCCCAAAAAAAATTCAGCCATTTCTGTGACAAGGACTCCAAGGAAACATCCTCCCATCATCCCACCACCACCACTGCCTGTAAAGGGATGTCTCCCTAAAAGAGAGGATGTTTCCAAGGCGTCACCCTGTTTTGGGGATTTCAACGAAACACCAGGATGTCCCTGAGACCCTCAAGGGGCCACGTCTCTAAATGCACAAGAAATGCCCAAGTGTCCCTCACATCATTCAGCTCAAAAAGTGCAATCTTTTAGAAGAAATGGAATTTCTTTTTATATTTGTGGTACTAACCCTAACTGTAATGATTTATGGGCCTCATCCATACCCTAAGAAGTCAGAAAAAAGTGAGAAAGGATGCAAGAGTGAAAGTATTAGGATAGGAAATGTGAGAGCATTAGCCAAGTCTTCATTGGTTGAGTGCAAGAATTAGGAAGAGTTGGAGCAAGAGCAAGTGCCAAGACTCCATGGAACATAGGTTTTTCAACCATTTGAGCCATTTTTTTAAGCATTTGAGCATCTGCCATGAAGGATTGTGTGGTCTCAAAGGCCTTCATTTGGGCTTGGTGACGGGGGCTCCACCCCTCGGCCCCACCTATATTGCAAGGAATGCACCAAGGTTGTTGCCTCTCAACCCCATTGGGAGCAGCTGCCCCCAAACCCCCATCCTGGTTTTGAAAAGCAAAAAATGGCAAGATGCGATGCATAAGAAAGATTGATATGGTCTTTCATGGTAATTTTATCCACAATGTTGCACGCCCTCAATTTCTTAGATGCCTATAACTTCAACGGAGCCAATAAAGAATACCGATAAACAAGAGTATTATCAAGCTGATTGGAATAATGACCCTGTTGTGACCTTTTCACACATCGCCCCATTGCAAATGGGGACCCTCTTGTTTTTGCTTTTTGGGTTTTTCCTTGGCATCGCAACTGCTTATCACCATGTTTCTTTACAACAAGGGGTTAAAGTTTCTAAGAGTCTGGAGTCATCATATGAGCCAAGTTGAGATTTCAAGCCTTGAACTGTGCATAAACGTCATAGAAGTGTTCAGAGGACCCCGCAGACGAGGATCGCTTGTGCTTTCGTCCAATTCTAACACTTCCTACTTTTTAGGGATTTTGCTTTTTTCGTTTTTGGCACTTTTAGGCCATTTGGGAATTTACTATTTTTAGAAAGTTGCTTTTTCGCTTTTTCTATTTGTAGAAACTTTCTATTTTTGGCAAGTGCCAAGGTCCTCACCGGTCAGAGAGTCAAAGTTTCCATTTTTAGACTAAAAGACATGCAAAATCACCCGAAAAGTCTAAAAAGCAAGCAAAAAGCATGTGGAAAATCTGAGTGAAAAATCAAAAAGTCAACTGAAAAACACGCCTTTTGACCCAAAAATCACAAAAAGCATGTAAAGGGACCATTGGAAAATCAGAAAATCACTTAAAAAGCAGGCTTTTTAGATAAAAATCTGAAAAAAAATCAGACAAAAGAGGCATAAAAGCAATGCAAAATCAGACAAAAGCAATCAAAAATCAGATGAAAAGCATGAAATTCTGAAGGAACTCGCCCAGCAATGGAGAGAAAATGGCACAAGGTTCAGGAAGTCCGCCCAGCAGCTAATGGAAGGATGGCAAAGACATGGAGAAGTCCGCCCAGCAGCTAATGGAAGGATGGCAAAGACATGGAGAAGTCCGCCCTTCACTTGGCATGGAAGTAGGAAAGTCCGACCTGCAGCTGATGAAAGGATGGAAAGGAAGTCAGAAAGTCTGCCCTTCCAAGTGGAAATGAAGTCAGAAAGTCCGCCCTCACCCTTGAGCATATGGAATGACACATGGAAAGTCCGCCTTTGAGAGGAATGGCACAAGTCTTGGAAAGTCCGCCACAGCCTAGCAAGAGAAAAAAATTGAATTTTGGGCTAAGTCTTGGCAAGTGGAAAGGAAGTGAGAAAGTCCGCCCAAAGGAAGAGGTGATCAAATTTTTGGCTAAGTATAAAACATGGGAAAACCTCCTTGAAAGTCCGCCACAGCCTAGCAAGAGAAAAAAATTGAATTTTTGGCTAAGTCTTGGCAAGTGGAAAGGAAGTGAGAAAGTCCACCCAAAGGAAGAGGTGATCAAATTTTTGGCTAAGTATAAAACATGGGAAAACCTCCTTGAAAGTCCGCCACAAGAGAGAAATTGAATTTTTGACTAAGTGTTGGCAAAGGGTAGGGTGGAAAGAAAGTCCGACCTTGGAGGAAATGATTCAATTTTTTTTGACTAAGTATGGAATGAAAGATGGCAAAACATTGAGGAAGTCCGCCATACCTACAAGATTGATGGACAAACACATGGAAAGAACTCTACCAAGTCCGCCCTACCTAGAAGATTGATGGACAAACACATGGGAAGTTCACCTTGCTCAAGAAAATAGAAGAAGACACTTCAAGTCCGCCATGGGATAATAGGCAAAGTGGAAATAAAATGGTGAAGTCTAAATTTGATAGCGAGACATGAACAAAATTTGTCTAAGGCATGGAACATCTAGAAGGGAATTATGAGAAGGCAAAGTATCTTGGAAGTTCGCCCAACAACAAGAGGAATGGCGAGAAACTTACAAAGTCTGCCCTTGGACATGTCAAGGCCACTACCAAGTCCGCCCTACCTTGAGTTGGGAATGAAGAACTAAATAGAAGTTTGTCCAAGACATCAAGGATTTTGGAAAGAAAATATGATCTTTAGAGTCCGCCATGTCATAGAAGCCAAAGAGGGATGACAGAATGACAAATGGAAAACTAAGTGGAAACACCTATAAGAAGTCCGCCTAGCGTGATAGTTAATTGGAAAAGTCACAAGGAAGTCCACCCTCCTCATGGGAAAGTCTCTCCAAAGTCCACCCCAAGGGATAAGCATGGAAAAGCCTTCATAAAGTCCGAAGTTGGCTAAGCATCATACAGTTCGCCATGCTTGAGGGGAGAGAGAATATGGAAGACTCGATAAGAAGTCCGACCTCAAAAGAGAGAAATGGAAAATTTCACATGAAGTCCCCCATACCGAGAAAGTGTCTATGGAAAAGAACTGTTCAGAAAATTGACTAAGTATTGGGAAGAATGAAGAGGAATAAAGAAAGAATGTGAATAAAATCCTTGTCCAAAGATGGAATCCTCCCAATTTACACAAGCCAGATTCAAAATTGAAGACAAATCCACAGGAAAAGTCCATCTGGAACCTTGGCCAAAATGTTGAATAGTCCACATGAAGCAGTTACAAAGTAGCCAAGATTTGGCTAAGTATGGGAAATTCTTCACAGAGAAGGTTCTAATTTCTTCTCCAAATCCAAGGCATTTTCAGAGCAATCCGGAAAGAGAATAAATTCAAGTCCAAACATCTGCTCCAAGGGGAGACTTCCATACTTCCAATACAGGCAAGAAGGAGAAGCCAAAGTCCCAAAGGAGACCCAAGGAATCCAGCTAGGAAGAAACACGCACAAAGGACAGAGTCACCGGCAAAGAAAATATTCTAAGGCAGGAGCATGAAAAAACGAACAAAGTGACCAAGGAGGACATCCAACCTACTGAAGTGGCGCCTCGACCAATCAAGTTGTTCCAAGTTAGCACGTCCAAATTCAACAACTCTCTATTTTATTTGTTGGTTCATATTTGGTAAAGAGGACAAGTGTCCTCGAATGTAATTTTCTCATTGGTCGAGAAGTTGTTAGTTGTAACAAACCCTAATTAAGGTTTTATCTTGTAATCTCGGCCGTTGATTCCAAATTAATCTTGGCCATTGAATTGTAATTGGGGAGCCTATAAATTGAGCTCACCCCTCATTTGTAAAGCATGGGAGCATGTTGCTAAACATGTTGAGATAAGTGATTGTTGTGTATGACTGCCAAAGTAATAAGTAATGCATGCATTGGTTTGATGGTGATTACTTCTCTTATTTTGGAGTTGTCATGGTTCTTATCCCTCATCATAGTTTAGATTTTATTTCATGTATGTTAGATGAATGCAAGATCTAATAAGTATTGATTTATGGTGAAACTTTTTGCTCATACTTTCTTTGAATGGATGATTTTCATTCAATGCGTAAAGTTAACCTGAGCTTATTTTGTGGACGCTTAACTTCTGTCTGGATAATTATTGTTCGATTTGATGGTAGTTATTCATGACGTGAAAATCATAAGCACATTCCCTTAAAGATTGCACCCCCTTTGTGTAGTTGTGTTGAGCGTGGCGAAGCAAAGCGTGGTTATTGGTTCCACCAAGTCAATACCGTCTCTTGAATTCTTAGAAAGTAAATTAGAAATTCTAAACCCTTATCTCCTTTTTTCAGTTTATTTGATCCAAGACCCAAACAATAGAGCTTCCATTGTCTAGACCTTCATTGT
Organism: Sequoia sempervirens; assembly: GCA_007258455.2. Lineage (NCBI taxonomy): Eukaryota > Viridiplantae > Streptophyta > Pinopsida > Cupressales > Cupressaceae > Sequoia > Sequoia sempervirens. The sequence goes on along the minus strand of VDFB02348330.1, from coordinate 29,571 downwards.
GAATTGAACAAGCCTAGCATAAGTCCCTTTGTGTTACCAGCATATCACAATGACCATTGAGCTTATCCGCATGTCAATACTTGACATAGGGAACCTTGGAATCGCCATATGATCTTCTCGCAATCTTAGCATACGCAGTGGTTTTTTCAAGAGGGGATAGGGTGTGTCATAAAACACGCATCAACAGACCCGAATGCTGGTAAAAACCACTCGATCACATAATCGCAGTATCTTGAGACAAAGTGTCGATATTCAGAGCAATCACCTGCCAATACAAAGCGAGCTCGCAATACAAACTGAGCAAGGAAATCCAACCCGATCGCTTTGCATAAAAGATGACTTTGAGCCTCTACGTCAATCCACAAGGAGCTGAGACACGCAAAAGAAATCCACCAATAAAAATGTAGAGTGCAGATTCACATCAACTAGCAAGCCACCGATCAGGAGATTAGAAGGGTCGATAACAAGACCCCTGCCAGGAGGTTAGACGCCCCTTCGATCAAATCAAATCTCCAAACTCGAGGAATGTTGTGGGACTAATAATATAGATACGAATGGTTGAACACCTAGGGTGTAGAATTCCAAATTATGCTCAATTTGCTCTACATGTTTAACTAAGATGACAAAAAAAACAGATTAAGAGCATAGGCTCCAGGTTCACCAAAGTCAATCCCATGACTGGCACGCCATTGAATGCCTCGCAAAAAATGATCAGATGCTGATCAAAACCAAACTAAGACTGATCACTGAATTATAGGCATAGAATCCTTTTTAACACTTTAATCGTGCCCACTCTAATACCATATTAGAATATGGGCAGAGACAAAAGAGAAACCTCAAATAATTTAATTCAAATAATACGGTGCTTCACTTGCTTTTCATTCAATAGATATTACATATATATAGGACTTGTATTTCCTATGTTATAGGAAACGTCCTATAACAACTCGTGACTAACAAATAAACAAACTCCAAAATATATGAGTTGTTAAAACAACTCAGACTACAAACAATATTAATTACGTGAGCTATAACAACTCACTTTTATTGTAGCACACATTATTATTCTAACCCATGTGAAGAATAATTTCCAACAGTATTTTCAAATATCCTCGTCATGGAGTCTCTCAACATGACACCCACAATGGCTACACCCATTTGTGGAAAAACACATCTCAATCTCAGAGATGTACACGGGTTCGTCATGGAGTCTCTCAACATGATGTCCACAATGGCTACACCCATTTGTGGAAAACACATCTCAGTCTCAGAGATGTACAAAGGTTCGTCATGGAGTCTCTCAACATGACGTCCACAATGGCTACTCCCATTTGTGGAAAGAAACACATCTCAGTCTCAGAGATGTACATGGGCTCGTCATGGAGTCTCTCAACATGACGTCCATCTCAATCTCAGAGATGTACAAGATATCCTCGTCATGGAGTCTCTCAACATGACGTCACATCTCAGTCTCAGAGATGTACAAGATATCCTCGCCATGGAGTCTCTCAACATGATGGCTCATCTCAGTCTCAGAGATGTACAGGGGCTTGCACCTCATATTTCTTCGTCTCAGAAAAATATACACTACAAGGGCTTTCACCTCATATTTCTCCGTCTCAGAGAGAGAAATATACATTACAACAAATCTTCATGATGATGTGACTCCCTCTGAAGCTCCAAGTACTTGCATCAACCTCCTGACCTCCTCGTCCAAGATGGCCTGCAATGCTTGCCTTAGAGGAATGGTTTCCAATGCACACTTCCGGCACTACTGACTTGTGAGAGTCCAGGACTGTCCTCAACCTCATCCCAGATCACCCTATTCTGAATAGGTTTGTGGTGCTACCAATGTCAAAACAAGGTTGACTGCCTTGTGTAATTCTGTTCTCAGCAGCTTAAGACATCTTCCAAGGACTTAGCACCTGGCCTTGCAACACTGCAACCTACTTAGCTAACACCTTCACTTCTTCTCAGTGAGTCACTCTAGTTCCTCGAGACGTAGGACTCCATTTTACTGAACACAGAACTCCCTCTTGATCCCTGCCTGAATACAGAGATTACAAAAGAAAATCCTCTGGAAGTGAACTCCCCTCCATTGACGGATGTCAGAACCTTAGTCCTCTTCCCGGACATTTCACTATTTTACCCAACTCACAAGGAACCGAAAACTGTTTTGCTTTCACAACTCTCAATCCAATAGCCATTAGCATGTCTTCTCCAATGATCTTCGATAGGAACCTCACTGTTTACCACAATTCTTTCTAGGGCTGCCAATAGTTGACCATGCAAGAACCATAGACTGTTGTTCCAAATCAGGAGGACAGGATTTTTGTTGTACCGTTGTTTAGTGTCTTCATCCTTCTCAATCTCCTTTGCTGATGCAAACTCTCCATCCAAGGCTGACCCAACCTTGTGCCCTCAAGAGATGTCTCCGGTGAGGTTATGTGCCACCAACTCAGTCTCATGGCTGCAAGCTATGTCTCCATGTTTGTTCATTTCTCCAACCGACATGACTTCCTAACCGGATGCCTCAAGCTCTTCCTCCCTTTGAATTCCTTATGCAATCTCTGATAATTAATCCATCATCCTTTTGCTTCTTGAACCATCCTGCATTTTAAAGAGATTAATAATAGTTCATAAAATCAAACTACAAATGAAGCATGTAGTAATATGGCAAATATCATTAGATAGATCAATTGAAGGAATAATAGAACTTATCTTTGTCGATTCTGATATATCTTTCTTTCATCTTTACTCAATTTCTGCTCTTGGAAATACTAATCACAGCACTACAGATTACAAAGACAATCTGCTCAGCTCAGATTTCTCAGACACATTATGCAGCCAACATATTCAATATAGAACCAAGCCTCTCAATGAATCAAGGCACCATCACAGTCCATGCACATAGAGAATGGTATCGATGTGACCAACCAATCACAACCGAAATTGCAATTCTCCTTTCATGTCAAAGCCACACTCAAAAATCTTCACAACTAGCATGAAACAACTCGCAATGAATGAATGATATCTCCAAAAGATTTTATGCTAGCGATCACCACTCAAAAGAAACCACGACCTCTGCTAATCACACGATCCAAATAATCGATGTCAAATCCTCTCTGCACAACTCAACAAACTGAATTTTAGCCCAGAAGAATGCGATTTCATTTTATTCAAAGGTACAAACATAAAATACTTATCTCTTTCTGCCTTCAAGGGATGAGTTTACTTCAGACACAGGTGCATTTGGTAGAACTAAATTATATCGCATTCAAAAGGGCATATAAGTTATTATCAATCATCATTGCAACCAACTGGCAGCTCTATTTGATCAATCGCACAAATGCTAGAAACAAATACACCCTCCAAGCTTCCTGATTTGCAGTCATATTCTTCTCCTGCAGCATCTGGATTATTGCAGCGTCTCTTAATTTTGACCATTCAATTATGATATTTCTGAAGCTAACTCAGGAAATAATACGCCCTCCCAAGTATTAGCTCGGCAATCATGAGATAGCTTGGAAATAATGAGTAGGTGACTCCAAAAGAAGCCTAGTCAATATAACCTGTAGCCTTTCTCATTTTCTCAACATTCTTCAAAATTTATTAATATCCAGAGGGATAAAGAGTCAGACTTCTCTTAATCATATGTCACATCAACGAACAGATGACTCCTTGCAAAACCAAACTTCTCAAAACAATGGAAACTTATATCAATACATCAATGCATCGATTCTTAACTGGAAAGTCAGAGAACTATTTAAAACTGAAAGTATATACCAAAGACTGAGAGAAGTTTGAACTTGAATTCAGACTACTCAGATTACTCAAAATGCCCAACCTTACATATATTCTCATAAACTCATGCACACACTGTTTTTAACAGTGTTCCACGGAAACGCGTTTCCCCTCCAATCTGGCCGCGTTTTGGAAACAGGGATGTTTCGGAGACGGGGAAACCGGTACTTGGCGTTTCCCGCTGTCCCGCCACCGCCACCGGTGCTCCGCCAGAGACGGGGAAACGTCTTCGCATCTCCCAAGGAGACTTGGAGACGTGGAGACGTCTGCAAGTTTCCTTGAGAGACGTCTCCAAGTCTTCAAGTCTCCTTGGGAAACACCCAGACGTTTCTCGGGAGGCTAGGAGACACCTAGCCGTCTCCTATCGAGCCCCACGTCAATGGGTCGACTTAACATTTTGGCATTTTGTCTTTTGTAATGCTATTGCTATTAGTATCTGTATTTAGTTTTACTATTTGCCATTTGGCATTTGCTACTCATTGTAATGATGAATTATGTAATCATCTTTATAGACTTTGTGATATCTCATATGACATAAGATATACATATTTTCAATATAATAGAAATCTCCAATTTGACAATTTCATTTGTCAAATTTTATTTAGCAATTAGCATTGAAGATATACTTTAAATGTTATAATTTTACTAATTTCCTATAGTTTCATTTGAAATGTAATTCTTATACTGTTATACTGTTATACATCTTTTCAAAACTAGTTTTTCAAGTACTATAAGTATATATATAACTATATCAGCACCACCACCCCGCCACTCCCCCGCAACCGTCCCCAAACTTAAGCCCTTTGCCCCCCGTCCTCGAAACGCGTCCCGGACGTCCCCCCCTTTCCCCGTCCCCCAGGCCCATGGAACACTAGTTTTTAACAGACTACCCCACTCAGAACAAAATTAGACAAGCTTCTAATTCAATACAACTCCACCTTAAAGACAAAGTTGATAAAGCCAAGGATGATTCGCACGACTCTAGATGATATCCATTTCCTACCTATGCAGTTAATAGATGATAGCAAAAGATTATCGCGGATCACCACAATCTGCACTCAAAACTAACAAGGGAGAAAATGCATTGAAAGTTCTATGCTTCAAAAACCGAAGACTCAACGGCAAATACCACATTCAATGCCATACACAACACCTTTAGAAATACGATTCAAGCATTAAAAAAATACCATCAAATCCTTCAACACGCTGCCTCCAATATTTCAAAAAACTCTGCACTTGAGCATACTTACAAACTGCAAAATACTCACAAGACAACTGTTCTAAAAAGAAGACTATAGGATACAAAACTCTGACCTCTGGATTGCATGAAAATCAGAGAAAGCGCCTAACAAAATTTCATAGAGCAGGAAACATAGATCGAGAGCATTTACATTCTATTCGGACTGAAAATAAAAAATAGCACGATATCCATAATGATCAGAACCACATCTTCAATTAAAAGATGGCTCTCACAGCTCCTCAAAATGCCCGACTCACACAAACTACCATTAAAAAATTGGCACGACTTCACCCATACACCATGTCGTACAGTATCTGTATATATACTCAAAAATATGCTTCAACTCCTTGAAATGCAGCAGGAAGAATATAAAGAGGGTGCGGCAGTTTCTTTTCCACAATGAGTATTATGCACTGATATAATATTCAACTATCATGAATTCACCAATATGGTATTAACTTCATCAACTCCTAAAAAGAAATGTCTTCCCAATACCACACAGAGCATTGAATTACTCTGCATTCATCAAATCTAAGCCGCCCACTACCATCACACACAAGTAAGAGAAACATCGATGCCAAGCAAAACAACACTCTCCATATTCGAATGCAAGCTAAAGTTAGCGGATGTCATCATTTGCATCCACCAAACCGCACAAATGAGGTGATACGAATGATCCCACCACTAAGTAATAGACTGAATATGGCGCCAAAGATGAGTCGTCCTAGAGACGAAGGCAACAATGATTATGATATTCCCGTGTTTCTGTCTGAACTTGCATCAACGCCAGACACTCAAAGCTTCAAGTCGCCTCCAATATCATCTCCACCAACACAAACGCCAATAAGCAATCAACCATTTTCAGTTCGAGTAGAGGCACTAGGCTCCTTCTCCTTCTCCTTGACACCGGTCACCGACTTCTTTTTCTGAGAAACTGTCTTAAACAATGGAATCGACTTCCACACACTACTTAGCCAAATCTGATCAGATCTTCCTGAACTCGCTCTGATACTATATTAATTTTAGGATCAGAAATGCAATAAGCAGAAAACACAACACAGAGAACAATGAACACAATATTTTATCCTAGGAAAACCCTCCTACTCGAGGGAGAAAAACCAGCAAAATCTTCTCTTATAAATCCAAAAAATATCAGGGCCTAGAAAGGCCAAATACAATACAATGGATCTGCACTTATATATAGTGCAATTTCTTGAATACACAAAGTATTTGACTCTTCTCCTTGATGCTAATTTGCTGCTTATAAAATAGACGTGCTGCTGGAGAAATTTGAACTTGGAGTGGAATTGAATTGATGATAAAATGAGGAGACACCTTCTCCTATATATACAAGCTAGTTGATCTTTCTTTCTAGGGCCAACCTAGAAGAGTACAAATTTTATTTATGTTGTACCCCAAAATTAAAATTTTTGTTACACTTAGATATTTTGAAGAAATGAGTAAAAGTCTTGTTAAATCAGTCAAAAAGGACAAAATTTGGGTATGCATGTCTTGCATGAGGGGTTAAAACGCAAAATTTTCAAAATCTGACGATCTGGGTCTGCTAAGAGCGGCTTAATAAACAAAACCCAGATCTCAGTTTTTCGTCCCTAAATTTTAGGAAAACTGCTATTTTTAGAAATTTTCTAAAAATAGTAACGTTTTCTGGGTTTTTTTGGGTTTCTTTGGAAATGGATATTGGCAGAACTTTCTAAAAATAGAAAGTTGGTCTGATAGGGTCCGAAATGATTTTGATTGGCTCAAAACACGTCCATATCAGGCTGGTGCAGTCAGAATCTTAAAAAGATCAGTTTTGCCCTACTGGGTCTATTCTGCTTTTCAAAAGTGTATCAGGAGCTCCGAGGTCATCAATGGAGGTCAGTCGGCTGCCAGGCGATAGTTTCAGCATTCAAACTTTCAGCAGAAGGCGAGATGATGAACATGCGCAAAGAACGAGGAAGAAGTTGAAAAATGATGAAAATTTTCTAACATTGCCAGACATGGGCGTCCCAGTGAAGAAAGGGCGCCCATCTTTTTAGAGCATCAGATGTCAAAATTAGGGTTTCAAACCTCCAGTCAGACTTCCTCACTTTTCTGTCAGCTTCGCAGCGAATCCAACGGCGCAGTCAACAGATCATTCAGTCATCCAGGATTCGACGACGAACAGGAGGGATTCACACGGAAAACGGAGTGAAGAATTTGAAAAATATTAAAATTTGACAAAGTGGGCGCCCCCAGTCAAGAAGGACGCCCAGCTTTTTGAAGGGCCTAATTCAGCAGTTAGGGTTTGTCAAAGTGTTCAATCTCTTCAGATTTTGCCCAGCTTCGCGATGCCTGTCTTCGTCAACATATTCGACTGGTTGTCTTCCGGCAAATTCAGATCAAAGATGAAGGTCCAAGATGAAGATTTCAGACTGGAATACGAAAATCATAAAAAAATGGTTAAGTCTGGAGAAGATGGGCGCCCCTGGAGAAGAAGGGCACCCAAGTTTTCAAGGTATCAAACAGACGAATCTGCAGATGAGTGACTAATATGATCTCTTCACGATTGATTCAGCTTTCCAACAAGACATCCAGCACGTCAATTGGAGTCCGCAGTCACCAAATACGAGAAGCTAAACAGGGGGGTATGACGAAGGCTAAGAACGAAGTTTCAGAAGCAAACACAGAAAAATCAAAAAATAAACTAAGTCTGGTAAAAGTGAGCGCCCCCAGCCAAGATGGGGGCCCAAACTTTTGAGGGGTTAAAACCCACTTTTTGGCGAAGATCGTTCCAAAAGACCCCTCTTCATAGTTTGTCAGCTTCGCGATGAGCATAGTCTTCAATCAATCCGATGCCCGGAGCTCCAAATACAAAGAAATCATCTGTAGAAGAGGAGCTAATGAAGAAATTTGAAGGTCATCAAAATGGCTAACTCTGGACAAAATGGGCGCCCCTAGAAGGAAAAGGCACTTATGATTTCGGGGGTCGAAATGAAGGATTTTGCCAGAGGTGCCTCCAGAACTTCTTTCTCAGAATCAGTCAAGCTCCACCGTGAAACCTTCAGCTCGCCTGTCGGGTCAATCTGTCAACGGGAAATCAGAGGCGAAGTAGCATGTCAAAATGGAGAAAAATTGAAAATATCAAAAAATAAATTAACACTGGATAAAGTGGGCGCCCCAGGTGAAGAAGGGCGCCCAAATTCTCATGCCTTACAGAAATTTTTGACATTTTCAAAAAGTTTCAAAATTGCCAAGTGAAGGATGGCGTCCAAGTTCAATGAAGCTGGGATTTAGGGTTTTCAAAATAAAAGCAAAAAGAAAGCAAAACCTAAATCAAGCCCTAAAGTCTATTTAACACCTCTTTTCAATGTATTTTTCATTATTTTTGCAAGTAGCCTTCAAAGGAGAAAGTTGGAGCAGCAAGTTTGAAGAATTTTTGTGATTCAAGAATCCATAGTTGCTGGTTTTATATCAGATTTTTCAGACCAGCAAGCATAAACCCTTGCTTTTTCAAGTTTTGTCATCCAGAAGATCGAATTTTTCAAGAAGAAGGCCAAAGCATTCCATTTTTCAATCATCTGGGTCTTTTTGTCTCAATCTTCTGAAGAATTTTTCAAGAACTTCATCAAGTTGCAATAAGTGCTTTTATTTTGCATGTCAGTGAAAACATCAATGCATTCAATTTCCAACCATCTAGGTCCTCTCCAATCAGTCTTCTGAAGAAAACCCATATCACAGCTTTTTTCAAAAAAATTTCAAAACCTAGGGTTGGCTGCTTTTTCGATCAACCGTCAGGATTTTGCAAATCTAATCAACTAGGTCCATTTCTAATCTTGTTCTAAACAAAACCCAGGTGCCAGCTTTTTTCGGGAAAAATTGAAAAAATTAGGGTTTGCTGCCTTTTCAGGCAAAATTCAAAATTTTCAAAAACGGACGATCTGGGTTGTCTTGTATCAAAATTCTGAGCAAAACCCATATCTCAGAAAAATTTTCAAAAAATTTGTCCGTTGGAGCAAGAAAATCAGCATTCTAAAAATAGAAATCGCTCAAAACTTGTCAGAACTAAGGCGAGTTTACAATCATTCTTTAAGCTTTCCGAAATGGAGTGCACTCCCAATGTTTTCAAGACTGAATCAGCGCTCTATCACGATTACATCAAAACAGTTGAGACAGACTTGCATCATATTAAGCCGGTGTTTGATCTACACGCCTTGGAGAGAGCAAGCAACACTTCAATCAAGAACCTGGGACATTCTGGACTCCTCGCAGCAGTGTCAATTCCTATATCAGTTCAGAGCCTTCAGTTCGTAATCGCTTGCATTAAGCATTACAACCCGGCTACAAGGGAGATCCAGTCAGCAAACGGTAGATTGATTTGCAGTCTAAAGCCCGATGTGGTTGAGAAGTGTTTTTCCATTCCCCCATGGCCTGAGAGCATTACTCTCTCAAAGGGTGAATGCGAAAGGATATGGAATATGCATAAAGATAAATATAGTAAGAAGATTGCACAGATGTGGATGAAGGAAAAACATAAGACATTGCCAAAGAATGTCAGGCTTGAGGAAGTGCAAGATCAATTCCAGAGTGTTGTTCGCAGTTGCAATCCAGTTGGCGGAAGGATAGGCCATATTTCAGTAATGTCAGCAAAGTTCGAGAAAGCGGCCAGTGAGGTCGAAGATTTCCTGAGATCTATTGCAGATGTTGAAGATATTCTTGAAAATCGGTGTTTTGCTATTGAGGGCATAGATGCACCGAACCGGGACACAATTTCTAATTTTCTAGCGGATGTGATCGAGCTTTAAAGCAGCTTTCTTCTAGAAGCTTTCTTTCCCACTTTCTTTCTATTCTTGGAATGATCCTTATCCATTCTTTGAGAAGAGAAAGAAGATAAGATGTAATAGTTGGTGTTTCCCGCTTTTTCTGCTTTCTAGGGTTTTAGATGTTATCTTCTTTCTAGATTTAGTAATAAAGCTTGCTTGCTGAGCAAGCCCTAGATTGTGAAAGCAAGGAGATTTTAGGGTTCCCTACTCCTCCGCTTCTCTATAAATAAGAGCCTTTGCTCATTTAGTTTCTTTTAACAGTGCTAGTGAGAACAAAACGTTGAGCCTATTGTGCCTTCTATTTGTTACACAAGTATTGTTCAAATTGTGTTGTGATAGCAAATTGTTGAGCCTCTTTAGCCAACAAGGAGTTAATGTGATTGTTGTTTCTATTGTGTGAAGAGCAAGATTGCAAGCCTCCTTAGCTGCAATTTCTTGTTCTAGGCATGTTAGAAGTGAGCTTGTTCTAGAGATTTGAGTAATAAAATCACGAGCCTCCTTTGCCTTGATATAAAATCTCAAGTTTCCGTTATTTATGTTTTACTTTCATGATCTTGATTTCAACTCGCATTGAAGTGTGTAGGTGTTTGTTGAGAGATGGTTCATTGAAGTATTCTGTCAGAAATCTACCTTGTTAATTTCTAGCTTCTCTCGCTCTGCATATTACTTGAGAGGTTAGGAACGTCTTTAGTTTAAGTTAGTCGTAGTTGAAGGTCTTAAAACAGAAAATCTCAGCTGCGGCGTTTGTGTTTAATAAACCTTGTGCTCTAAGCTGATCAAAAAGATAGGCAACTTAGTTTTAGTTTACTTTCTTTCAAACACCATCAGCAAGAGGGAGCTTCCCCTCCTAATTTGAAGAGCAGTTTATCTATGCATAGCTGTCCGTTTCAAATACGCATACCAGAGGTGCGAATTTAAACGCCAACAGTTTTTTGGCGCCCACCGTGGGGCACAAGGCATTGAACAACAAAGAAAGCTTAGGCTTTATGTCACGGGTATGACTATCTAGCGTCCTACTGCTCTAGTTCAACAACCTGATCTTACACCTCCAATTATCCAGCCGAGTTTCCAGATAATTGAAGAGCAAGTAGACATTATCAGCAGCTTAAGGAGTTTCATCTTTGAGAAGAAAGAGACCCCTGCTCAGTGGAGAAGCGCTGTTGTTATTCTAGACAAAGAGGAAGAGAAAGCCAATATTGCAGCCGAAAGACCTGTCTTGCCACCACCCGCATGGGACTAGACAATCCTGGCGTACATAGTCTATATAAGGAGGAGAACAAGAACAAATCCGCTCTTCCAAGAAGTTGACGCTTTCCTTCCATAGACACATCCTACAGAAGTTGGAGAGTCATCCAACGCAGTTCCTGAATCCAACACAGTTCCTGAGTTCAACGCCGTACATGTGTTCAAGGAAGAAGAATCTAAAGCAATGGGTGATAACAACAACAACGATAACAACAACAATCGCAATCAGAGAAGAGGTCCCCCACTGCCTTGGGGTGATCATATTGGACCTTTGGCCCTAGGAGCAAATCATGAATTGCCTAAGGGGTCAAGAAAGCACTTTCCACGGTTCCAAGGTGATGGAAGTCAACATCTCGACGATCATCTTTCAGCCTTTTCAACGGCTTGCGCTGTTTTGCATGTAGCTCATGAAGATATTGTTGTACGTCTCTTTGTTGAGACTCTCGCGGGAGCTGCTGCCGAATGGTTTAATCACTTGGAACCTGGTTGCATAAACAACTGGAATACTATGACTGAAAAGTTTCTTGCGAGGCTCAAACCAGCTGAAGATAGTCACCAGTTGTTCGCTCAACTTTCAGATTCCAAGAAGGAGGACAATGAACCAATGAGGGAGTTCGTGGCAAGGTTCAACCGCCTGGTCACTCGTCTCTCATATACACTCAATCCATCACCTGAGATTCTGTTGAGCAGTTTTGTCAACGCACTTACATCAGAGATAGCTTTTATCTTGAGATCGCCCCATGAGACAAAACTGGGAGAAGCACAACAAGGTGCCATAGAAATTGAAGACAACATGATCACTTCAGGAAAGATCAGAGGGGATGCTATTAGGCCTTTAGTTCAAAGTTTCACTGATCCGTTACTTCAAAGGGTTGCTAATGAAGTGACTATTCTCAAGAGGCAATTGCCACTCCAGCCTACGCCTCTTGCTCAAGTTGCACCACCACCTGCTTTACCGGCGCCGCAATCATATCAAGCACCACAGCAGCCTTATCAACCTCAGTAGCCATACCAGCCGAAAAGAAATAACTTTCAGCCTTACAACAATTACAGGCCGCGAGGGCCACCTCCACCAAGACAAGCGGCTGACAATACACAAAATGTTGTGTTTTGCTCTTTTCATGATTCCACTAAACATACCGGCGCCTCTTGCCCCGAAAATGTCAGAATGAACGAGATAATGGGATATGCCAAAGCTGCACCTACACCAAGTTTCGTTCCAACTCCAAGTTCAAATGTTGTCTTACCTCAATCGGACAACTTCGATGGCGACTCCACAACGGGCTACTTTGAAAGTGAACCCGATTTTGAAGAACAAGAAGAAGATATTCGTTAGTACTCTCTTGCAGTAAATCCTGAGAATCATATGACTCCTGTGTTTACCAGAGCTCAACATCTCAGGGCACACAAAGAAGAAGAAGATGAGAGATTGAAAATATCAAAAGACAAAGAAAAAGGAAAAGAAGTAGCTTCTACTTCAAATGTTAAGTCTTCTCAAGAGACCATAAAAGCAGTTGTTGAAGACTCGTCTTCAGCAAATTTTGATATTGTAGATTCTTTAATGAACAAAGTGTAGATTTCCCAGTTAGAGTATCTCCAAGATCATCCAGAGCAAGTGGACCGACTTCTCAAATTCGTGAAGAAAGGACCTGCCAAGCAGCCCACATTGCTCGAATCATCGGTTCCGGCGGAAGATAAGCCTAAGCCCTTCTATATTTCTCTGTATATAGGGGGTTACAAATTGAGCAATTGTATCATCGACTCCGGAGCTTCAGACAACGTCATGCCTCTGCAAGTGATGAACGCTCTAGGACTTTCGTGCACCAAGACAAGGGACAAATGTTACTCACTAGAGTCCAAGTTAGTGCCGTTAGTCGAACAATTAAAGGATGCTCAAGTGAGGTTGGCGGCTTGTCCTGAAAAGAAAATCACGATAACCATCCTCGTAGCTGACATTCCAGCAAGCTATGGGATGCTATTAAGCAGAAGCTTTTGCAAGGACCTCGGTGGAGAGATTCAAATGGATTGGTCTTCTGCGAACATTCCATTAAAGAATGGAACTTTCAAGCTGGAACCAGAACCCAAATCCCGATTTGCGGTCGTGAAGTCTCAAGATCCTCAAGCTCAAGTTTTATATCAAGAAACGGGTCTTGGTACTTACGCCATGTTGTCAGAGATTCCTGAAGAAAGTCAAGAGATCGCGTGCATCGTGGAGAAATCAGCAGAAGATCCTAAGCTGTGGACTTTGCAGTTCGATGGTAATTGTTCCACTACTGGTTTGGGAGCAGGAGTTGTGATAAGTTCTCCTGAAGGAAAGTTGTATCCATTTGCATACCGCTTGCAATTTGAATGTACCAACAACACAGCGGAATATGAGGCGCTTTTACTAGGTCTCAGAAATGCAAAAGACATGGGTATCAAACATCTCATAGTCGAAGGTGATGCGGAGCTTGTTGTAAAGCAAGTCAGAGATCAATTCAGAGTGAAAGCAGATCGTCTTCAACACTATAGAAATAGGGTGTGGAATGCAATAGATTGGTTCGAAGCATTTGATATCAAGTACATTCCACGTCTAGAAAATAGCAGAGCAGATGCCCTCGCGGTATCAGCTTCACTTTTCATGCCACATTCTAACTTCCATCAGAATGCATTTGACATTGAGTTAATCTACAGGCCAGCTGTACCTGACAACTATGATAATTGGCAAGTCTTTAACGATGATGAACACATCAAGGAGTTTCTTGTTATGGGAGATAATTTCAAATAATTGTTCTTTGAGGGCAGTTCATCTACTCACAGAGAAGCAGTAACAGAAGTCTCCAATGCGTCGAAGATTGTTGAAGACAAAGAAAGTCCAGAAGAGCCTGATACCAGCATTATCCAGTTGAAAGGAAATAAAATTCCCAAGGGTTTGGTTTCCTTGGAGAATATTTTTGACAGGCACGACAGATACATACAAGATCAGAGAAACTCAAGCAAAAGAACCTCTGTCGAATATCAACAAATCAATATTGGAACAGTTGACAAGCCTAGGCTTGTTAATCTGGGTACATGTACGGTAGAGGAAAGCGAGAGGTTCATCTCTTTGTTCAAGCAATACCGCGATGTCTTCGCCTGGTCATATGAAGATTTGAAAGTCTTTACACCAAGAGAGTTGTCTCATACAATTCCTCTTCAACCTGAAGCGAAGCCCTTCAGGCAAAAGCAAAGACACTACAATCCGCGGATTCAAGATACCATCTACGCGGAGATCAGAAGATGGTGAATGCAAAGATCATCTTTCCGATTCATCATTCTACCTGGGTGTCAAATATAGTTCCTGTGCGCAAGAAGAACGGAGAAATCAGAATTTGCGTTGATTTCAGGAACTTAAATCAATCATCGCTCAAGGATAATTATCCTTTGTCGATCATGGAGCACACCTTGCAAACGGTTACCGATTCAAAGATGCTGTCCTTATTGGATGGTTTTTCTGGATATAATCAAATAGCAGAAGCTGAAGAAGATCAATTCAAGACGGCATTCACAACCTCGTGGGGTACATTTGCCTATGAAAGAATGCCCTTCGGCCTCATCAACGCCGGTGCTACATTTCAAAGAGCCATGGATTTGGCATTTGGTGACTTGAAGAATAAAGTAATAGTTGTCTATCTAGATGACCTCACTGTTTTCTCAAAGACACGAGAAGATCATTTTTCACATCTAGGGAAGGTCTTTGAGAGATGCAGATATCACAAAATATCATTAAATCCCAAGAAGTCTATCTTCACGGTGACGGAAGGCAAGTTGCTTGGCCACATCGTCTCCAAGGAGGGAACTCGAATTGACCCGAGTCGGGTTGAAGCTATCCGAAGTTTGTCTCTTCCAACAAGCAAAACTGGGGTACACTCTTTCTTTGGTAAGGTAAATTTCATACGAAGATTTGTAACAGATTTTTCTGAGTTGACTAAAGATATATCTGCGATGATGAAGAAGAAGACTGTTTCCAAATGGACAGAGGAAGGCAAAAAGGCGTTTGCAGCAATAAAAGAAGCCATTAGTCGAGCTCCAGTGCTAGTCCGTCCTGATTTTGAAAAGGAGTTTATCCTTTATTGTTATGCATCAGAGCATACTCTGTCTGCCATTTTGACACAGAAGTTAAATGAAGAAACTGAATCTCCAATAGCTTTCATGAGTTGTAGTTTCAAAGACAATGAATCAAGATACTCTCAGATTGAAAAGAATGCCTATGCAGTGGTTCGAGCTGTAAAGAATTTCAGATTTTATATCTTGAATTCTCATACCATCGTATATGTCACAGATCCAACAGTGAAAAGCGTGTTAACTCAACAAGAGATGGGCTCCAAAAGAGGAAACTGGGTCGCAAAGGTGCAAGAATATGGCTTGGAGATCAAGCCGACCAAACTCGTCCGCAGGAGAGGTCTTTGTCAGTTGATAGCAGAGGATGAAGATAAGAAGCTTCGAGCCAAAGGTATACCTGAGATTGAACCTGAAGTTAAAGATCTTCCAATGGTCTTGCTGATCGAATCTTCAGGAGAATGGTTTACTAAGATATGGTATTACCTGACGTACGTGATTGTCCGAATCACCTAAACAAGCAACAAAAGAGGACGCTTAAGCTGAAAGCGTAGAATTATGTAATCATCAGCAATGTTTTGTACAAGCGGGGTCTTGACGGAACATTCTTGTTGTGTGTTACCAAGGATCAACAACGGCGCTTGCTGGAAGCTTTTCACAATCAAGCATGCGATGGTCACTTCTCTTCAAAGGTGACAGCTTTTAAAATCTTGCAGGCTCAGTTCTTTTGGCCGACTATGATCCGCGATGCATATGAGTGGGTACATAAATGTCAGTTGTGTCAGCAGTTTGTTGGCAAGGCGAAGTTAGCAGCCGCTCCTCTCAGGCCAGTTGTTATAGATGCTCCATTTCAGCAATGGGATTTAGATTTCATTGGTCCTATCAACCCACGTTCCAGCAAGGGGCATATTTATGTCCTTACAGCCACGAATTATTTCACTAAATGGGTTGAAGCCATTCCTACCAAGCGAGCTACGTCTGAGGTCGTGTGTGAGTTCTTAAAGGAAAACATTGTCACACGCTTTGGAGTGCCTCGCAAAATTGTGACAGATAATGCAACGTGTTTCTCATTCGAGGAGCTAATGGAGTTTTGTTTTGATCACAGCATTACTTTATCTCATTCATCAGATTATTACCCACAAGGTAATGGACAAGCTGAGTCATCAAACAAGAACATTGTCACAATCATCCGCAAGTTGGTTGATTCCAATCAACGAACTTGGCACAAGAAACTTTATGATGCTCTTTGGGCTGATAGAATTACTCAAAAGAGAGCCATTGGTACCTCACCCTTTATACTCCTATATGGTACGGAAGCAATGATACCTATCACATTGGAGTTGTCCGCTTTGCAGCTTGCAACCACAGTAGAAGATGGAGAATTCACTGATCCAATTCAGAAGCGCATCCTGTACTTGACAAAGCTTCAAGAAGAAAGGGTGGAGGTAGTAGATAGAATCACTCAGCACCAAGAGCGAGTGAAGAAAATTTTCGACAAGAAAGCTTGCCAACGAGATTTCGAGGTTGGAGATCAAGTCCTTTTATGGGATAAGAGACATGAGCCCAAGGGAATGCACGGAAAATTTGATTCCTTGTGGCTGGGACCTTTCAAGATTCACGAGCCCGCAGGGGAGAACACCTATATTCTCTCGCGCTTGGATGGAAGTCTCCTCCCTCTACCACACAGCGGGCAGTACTTCAAGCACTTCGTCCCTTCGGGGGTGGAGTAAGTTCTCAAAACAATCTTTGTAAATATTTTTCATTGTTTTTCGTAATGTGTTTCCCCTTTCCGTGATGTTTTCGTTATGTTGTGTTTTCCCTTTCTGTAACAGCCCTGTCGTGTCTTTAGGTGATTAGGAGTCTTGTTTTAGGTGATTAGTAGGGAAGTTCAACTATTAGGTGATTTCTAGGAAGTCCGGTTATAGGTGATTAAGGAAAGTCTTGCAAATAGGTGATTAGGAAATGATGCTGACTCCGATACCCAATGGACAAGGCACTGGTCTAAGCTTAAACTCCAGAGATTCTATGGTTCTCCTATGCCGTAAGTATCCACCATGGTCCCCAAACAGAGCCAATGTTGTACCCCAAAATTAAAATTTTTGTTACACTTAGATATTTTGAAGAAATGAGTAAAAGTCTTGTTAAATCAGTCAAAAAGGTCAAAATTTGGGTATGCATGACTTGCATGAGGGGTTAAAACGCAAAATTTTCAAAATCTAACAATCTAGGTCTACTAAGAGCAACCTAATCAACAAAACCCAGATCTCAGTTTTTCATCCCTAAATTTTAGGAAAACTGCTATTTTTAGAAATTTTCTAAAAATAGTAACGTTTTCTGGGATTTTCTAGGTTTCTTTGGAAATGGATACTGGCAAAAGTTTCTAAAAATAGAAAGTTGGTCCGACAGGGTCCGAACTGATTTTGATTGGCTCAAAACACGTCCATATCAGGCTGGTGCAGTCAGAATCTTAAAAAGATCAGTTTTGCCCTACTAGGTCTATTCTGCTTTTCAAAAGTGTATCAGGAGCTCCGAGGTCATCAATGGAGGTCAGTCGGCTCCCAGGCGACAGTTTCAGCATTCAAACTTTCAGCAGAAGGCGAGATGATGAACATGCGCAAAGAACGAGGAAGAAGTTGAAAAATGATGAAAATTTTCTAACATTGCCAGACATGGGCGCCCCAGTGAAGAAAGGGCGCCCATCTTTTTAGAGCATCAAATGTCAAAATTAGGGTTTCAAACCTCCAGTCAGACTTCCTCACTTTTCTGTCAGCTTCGCAGCGAATCCAACGGCGCAGTCAACAGATCATTCAGTCATCCAGGATTCGACGACGAACAGGAGGGATTCACACGGAAAACGGAGTGAAGAATTTGAAAAATATCAAAATTTGACAAAGTGTTGACAAAGTGGGCGCCCCCAGTCAAGAAGGGCACCCAGCTTTTTGAAGGGCCTAATTCAGCAGTTAGGGTTTGTCAAAGTGTTCAATCTCTTCAGATTTTGCCCAGCTTCGCGATGCCTGTCTTCATCAACATATTCGACTGGTTGTCTTCCGGCAAATTCAGATCAAAGATGAAGGTCCAAGATGAAGATTTCAGACTGGAATACGAAAATCATAAAAAAATGGTTAAGTCTGGAGAAGATGGGCGCCCCTGGAGAAGAAGGGCGCCCAAGTTTTCAAGGTATCAAACAGACGAATCTGCAGATGAGTGACTAATATGATCTCTTCACGGTTGATTCAGCTTTCCAACAAGACATCCAGCACGTCAATTGGAGTCCGCAGTCACCAAATATGAGAAGCTGAACAAGGGGGTATGACGAAGGCTAAGAACGAAGTTTCAGAAGCAAACACAGAAAAATCAAAAAATAAACTAAGTCTGGTAAAAGTGGGTGCCCCCAGCCAAGATGGGTGCCCAAACTTTTGAGGGGTTAAAACCCACTTTTTGGCGAAGATCATTCCAAAAGACCCCTCTTCATATTTCATCAGCTTCGCGATGAGCATAGTCTTCAATCGATCCGATGCCCGGAGCTCCAGATTCAAAGAAATCATCTGTAGAAGAGGAGCTAATGAAGAAATTTGAAGGTCATGAAAATGGCTAACTTTGGACAAAATGGGCGCCCCTAGAAGGAAAAGGCACTTATGATTTCGGGGGTCGAAATGAAGGATTTTGCCAGAGGTGCCTCCAAAACTTCTTTCTCAGAATCAGTCAAGCTCCACCGTGAAACCTTCAGCTCGCCTGTCGGGTCAATCTATCAACAGGAAATCAGAGGCGAAGTAGCATGTCAAAATGGAGAAAAGTTGAAAATATCAAAAAATAAATTAACACTGGATGAAGTGGGCGCCCCAGGTGAAGAAGGGCGCCCAAATTCTCATGCCTTACAGAAATTTTTGACATTTTCAAAAAGTTTCAAAATTGCCAAGTGAAGGATGGCGTCCAAGTTCAATGAAGCTGGGATTTAGGGTTTTCAAAATAAAAGCAAAAAGAAAGCAAAACCTAAATCAAGCCCTAAAGTCTATTTAACACCTCTTTTCAATGTATTTTTCATTATTTTTGCAAGTAGCCTTCAAAGGAGAAAGTTGGAGCAGCAAGTTTGAAGAATTTTTGTGATTCAAGAATCCATAGTTGCTGGTTTTATATCAGATTTTTCAGACCAGCAAGCATAAACCCTTGCTTTTTCAAGTTTTGTCATCCAGAAGATCGAATTTTTCAAAAAGAAGGCCAAGGCATTCCATTTTTCAGTCATCTGGGTCTTTTTGTCTCAATCTTCTGAAGAATTTTTCAAGAACTTCATCAAGTTGCAGCAAGTGCTTTTATTTTACATGTCAGTGAAAACATCAATGCATTCAATTTCCAACCATCTGGGTCCTCTCCAATCAGTGTTCTAAAGAAAACCCATATCACAACTTTTTTCAAGAAAATTTCAAAACCTAGGGTTGGCTGCTTTTTCGATCAACCGTCAGGATTTTGCAAATATAATCAATTGGGTCCATTTCTAATCTTGTTCTGAACAAAACCCAGGTGCCAGCTTTTTTCGGGAAAAATTGAAGAAATTAGGGTTTGCTGCTTTTTTAGGCAAAATTCAAAATTTTCAAAAACGGACAATCTGGGTTGTCTTGTATCGAAATTCTGAGCAAAACGCATATCTCAAAAAAAAATTCAAAAAATTTGTCTGTTGGAGCAAGAAAATCAGCATTCTAAAAATAGAAATCGCTCAAAACTTGTCAGAACTAAGGCGAGTTTACAGTCATTCTTTAAGTTTTCTCCGAAATGGAGTACACTCCCAATGTTTTCAAGACTGAATCAGCTTCTATCACGATTACATCAAAATAGCTGAGACACTTGCACTTTAAGCCGGTGTTTGATCTACACGCTTTGGAGAGAGCAGCAACACTTCAATCAAGAACCTGGAACATTTGGACTCCTCCCGCCAGGGTCAATTCCCTATATCAGTTCAGAGCCTTGAGTTCGTAATCGTTTGCATTAAGCATTACAACCCGGCTACAAGGGAGATCCAGTTAGCAGATCGGTAGATTGATTTGCAGTCTAAAGCCCAATGTGGTTGAGAAGTGTTTTTCCATTCCCCCATGGCCTGAAAGCGTTACTCTCTCAAAGGGTGAATGCGAAAGGATATGGAATATGCATAAAGATAAATATAGTAAGAAGATTGCACAGATGTGGATGAAGGAAAAACATAAGACATTGCCAAAGAATGTCGGGCTTGAGGAAGTGCAGGATCAATTCCAGAGTGTTGTTCGTAGTTGCAATCCAGTTGGCGGAAGGATAGGCCATATTTCAGTGATGTCAGCAAAGTTCGAGAAAGCGGCCAGTGAGGTCAAAGATTTCCTGAGATCTATTGCAGATGCTGAAGATATTCTTGAAAAGTGGTGTTTTGCTATTGAGGGCATAGATGCACCGAACCGGGACACAGTTTCTAATTTTCTAGCGGATGTGATTGAACTTTAAAGCAGCTTTCTTCTAGAAGCTTTCTTTCCCGCTTTCTTTCTATTCTTGGAATGATCCTTATCCATTCTTTGAGAAGAGAAAGAAGACAAGATGTAATAGTTGGCGTTTCCCGCTTTTTCTGCTTTCTAGGGTTTTAGATGTTATCTTCTTTCTAGATTTAGTAATAAAGCTTGCTTGCTGAGCAAGCCCTAGATTGTGAAAGCAAGGAGATTTTAGGGTTCCCTACTCCTCTGCTTCTCTATAAATAAGAGCCTTTGCTCATTTAGTTTCTTTTAACCATGCTAGTGAGAACAAAACGTTGAGCCTATTGTGCCTTCTATTTGTTACTCAAGTATTGTTCAAATTGTGTTGTGATAGCAAATTGTTGAGCCTCTTTAGCCAACAAGGAGTTAATGTGATTGTTGTTTCTATTGTGTGAAGAGCAAGATTGCAAGCCTCCTTAGCTGCAATTTCTTGTTCTAGGCATGTTAGAAGTGAGCTTGTTCTAGAGATTTGAGTAATAAAATCACGAGCCTCCTTTGCCTTGATACAAAAACTCAAGTTTCCGTTATTTATGTTTTACTTTCATGATCTTGATTTCAACTCGCATTGAAGTGTGTAGGTGTTTGTTGAGAGATGGTTCATTGAAGTATTCTATCAGAAATCTACCTTGTTAATTTCTAGCTTCTCTCGCTCTGCATATTACTTGAGAGGTTAGGAACGTCTTTAGTTTAAGTTAGTCATAGTTGAAGGTCTTAAAACAGAAAATCTCAGCTGCGGCATTTGTGTTTAATAAACCTTGTGCTCTAAGCTGATCAAAAAGATAGGCAACTTAGTTTTAGTTTACTTTCTTTCAAACACCATCAGCAAGAGGGAGCTTCCCCTCCTAATTTGAAGAGCAGTTTATCTGTGCATAGCTGTCCGTTTCAAATACGCATACCAGAGGTGCGAATTTAAATGCCAACAATTTATAAGACAAAGGCCAACCTGCCTTGAGTTAAATAAGGGAAAATATCTCCCGAAGCTACAAAACACTAACATCTTGTTCTCCTATCATGTGTTTGTATGTACCAAAATCAACACACTAGATAGGACTATCAAAAGTGTAGACCTAAGACTCCATAACATACAAAAATTCTTCTTCATTAGAATCACTTGTCAAAGCAACATTCCCACGTTGCTTGTACTTTTTTTGCCAACGGGGGTGCTACTTCTCCCCTGGAGAATTATGTTGTAGCTTTCACTGGCTTGATTCACCATTGGCAAAGCAAATATACCAACATTCCCAAAGATTGTGTCCCTTCTTCCAACAAATGAGACTTATTTTTCTATGCAAATGAATTTTTATTTTTATTTTTGAGAAGCTGATGGACCACTTCGACATCCAAATTTTTTCCCTTTTGTTGAGATGCGAGAGCCTAATTATAAATAGAATAAGAGGTCTTGTCATGAATTGACTTTTCTTGTTGAAGCAAATTCACCAGCTCCTCAAATAACAACTTTGTTCTAGCCACATTGAGACGTGAGAAACACATGAATGGTAGGGGGCAGTGCTCTCAAGATGAGGGGTTCAAGAGAATCATCTAACATAGTCTCCCCTAATGCTTGCAATGATGTCTTGATTTCTACAACTCTTTGAAAATTTTCTCCAATTTTTCCCCATTTTGCATTTGTTAACAATGTAATTGACATTGAAAATGGTTTATCTAATTTTGATTCTTAAATTCATACATTATCTTGAAACATCCCAAGCCTCTTTGGCAATTGTGGCTTTTTCAAATATGAGGTTGAACCTCATCAAAAACATTGAACAAGATTATTAATTTGGCCTTTTGATTGGTCTTATCATACCATCTTTGCTTGTCCCTAACTTGTGTTGGTCTAGTGACTCTTTCCAAAACAAATCTTCAAAATCAAGTTGAATTTCATATATATATGATGGATTAATTGTGGGTTTTGTTAGGGCCCACTCCTTTAGAGAAAACAACAAAAGGGACTCATATTTATAGTGCAATAAAAACCTAGGCAAGCTTCGATTCCTTTTCAAATAATTACCTAGCTCTCAACATCCTATCCAACTTTTTTTCTTATACGATCTAAGGATCATTTGAGAAGAGGCATTATTACATGAAAGAGATTTTCTATTAGTGACCATTGTCCATCCTCCTTTCCTAGAGGATAGGTCACCTAGATCTAAATCCTCATCTCCTCACCATAGGAAAATCCTCATTGGCAAGATTTGAAAAGCATAGCCTTTGAGTTGGGAATTTGGAGGTCAGGAAGGTCCTTAGAATAGTGTTTGCCAGATAACTTTGATTTTCTTAAAGAAGACACAAACGAGGTTCTCAGTTGTAATTGACATTGAAAATGGTTGATCTAATTTTGATTCTTAAATTCATACATTATCTTGAGACATCCCAAGCCTCTTTGGCAACTGTGGCTTTTTCAAATATGAGGTTGAACCTCATCAAAAACATTGAACAAGATTATCAATTTGGCCTTTTGATTGGTCTTATCATACCATCTCTACTTGTCCCCAAGTTGTGTTGGTTCAGTGACTCTTTCGGAAACAAATCTTCAAGATCAAGTTGAATTAGAACCTTGGATTTCCAAGTAGAATAATTATCACCTCTCAATCATTGAGAGTCGAGAAGCATTATTTCTGAATCATTGGAAGTTGTTTTTCAGAATGAGGAAGTCCTTATCTCTCTAAAAAGAAGTTTTCACCCTTAATTCTCCCCAACAATTTACAAGGTCAAAGCCACAAATGTCTTTTTTGCAATTTTATTAGAGGTTAGATGCAATAATTCATCAAAACGAATTTTACCTATAAATGTGAATCAAGGGCACAGTTTGTACCAAACACTACTTGTTTGTTATGAAATGTAGCAAATGAATGGCTTCTGTTTTTTGCATAGTTATTTTAATTATTAATTTGCTCCAAAAAATATATATTTTGAAAGTGCAATAAATAAAATTAATATAGTTTTGCCATTTTTAAACTATATATTTTGTGCACATTCTTTTTTTTTTACAACTTTAAGAAATAAAGAATTTTTGTTTTGAAATAGTTACAATGAATTACCCTAAAATAATGCTTCCAAAAAACATTTAAATCTTCTATCTTCATGAACTTAAAATAAGTAGGGTGTATTAGAAATAAAATGGACCCTTTCTATTTCTTATAGCTTCTATCACAGCAATAGATACCATGATGGAATTCTCCTGCTTCAATAAATTCTGAGTTGTTTTTGGCAAAGAATAACAGCGTCTTGAACACCAAAGTCTCAAGCACCATGCATACAACTCATCAACAAGTTTATAGACACATTTTATGTGAATAAAGCCATCGTTTAGAAGATTTTTTATTTGTCTTCTCACACCAATTTTCCAATTACTATTATCCTCTTGCAATTTTCAGTACAATTGGCACTAACAAGCAAGGAAAAGAAAGACTCCCTTTTTGCTTCCTACAATAGGCAACACTTTCGTAGCAATCTATTTTATCACGTTTGGCACCTTGCTATCTTCTTACAGGGTTTTGATACTCCCATGCAACCTTTCTAAGACTACACAAGGATCACTTGCAGGGACAGCTTGCCATATAAAATAGCTTTTGTTTCCTCTATTGTCTTGTCTCTGATTCCTCTATTCTCTCCTTCTAGCAATGACATTGGGAATTATGCAAACTTTGTAGGACTAGAATCAATTATTGCTTTGATACCATAATGGAATTGGGAGAAGTAATGAGCAATTAATTATTGATCAATAGCAATAATTTATACAAGAGATAGTCAGTTAAAAGGAACAACCAACCAGCACCAACCAGTTACCCAATGTCATTAACATTAATAATAAGATATTGATTATTAATGTTAATAATATTACAATGATGTAATCTTAAATGTTTATTTATTCTAACAAAGCAGCAAGAGTTTCACCAACTCTTCCTCTTGCTAGCATAAGATGCACCACAAGGGACTAAAAAAACCCTTTTTCTGCAGATTACCAAACATGAAAATTTATTGAAGCCAACCTGCCATACAAAGGTACTACTTTTAGGGGGGCACTATCTAAGTTAAGGTCCACCAGCCAATCATTATGAGGAAAACCATGAAACCTAAGAATGCAATAAGACAGCCTAACTTGATAGGACCCTTGGAAATTGCCATTCCAAATGAGTTGATCCTCCCTATGCAAAGATGGAATCCTAATTTTCTGAAGTTGAGCAAATAAAACTACCTCCTAATTCTCCAAAAAGGGTTGAATCACAAGTTCTCCAACTATGAGATCTGATACCATCAAGAAGGTTCTTGTTCCAATAATTAACTAAAATCCCTCACTTTTGTAATAAGAAAGCATGGGTCGCATTAAGACCTTGCAAAGTGGAAAAGTGAGAAAGACTAAGTGAAGAGTCCTCTCAAAATCCCACCTTGTTGTCAAGTACCTTGGGGTTTGATATTATAATATTTATTGGTTGATGGAGATGGTACATGTGGCCCACATCCCTTAAGTTAGTTCTAATGATCATGTGGACAACTTGTGTCATTAATTACATGTGGCAATGAGTAGCTCAACATGGAGATTGGTGATTTAGTATAAAACTATTTATTCCAAACGTGTGGGGAAGTGGTAGTTGTAGGTTGTTGAGTATTATATATTTCAACACTTAGGCAAGAGAGGATATGTGAAGAGTTTATATGTGTTTGTGATATCATGTTGGAGAAACATCATGAAAAAGCATCTTCCAATAAGAAGCATTGTTTCTTGCTGCGCTACCTCAAGGATTTATTCTATTTCTAACTTTATTAGAAATTACCTAGAGTATTTCTATTATTTTGTGGTTCATAACACATGCTACCATCTCCTATGTCCCAAGAAAGGAGATTATTTACTAAATCCTCACAAAAATTATGAAATTCCAACTCTGTTGCACCCATCCAAAAAAAAATTTATTGTGTCAAGTTGCAAGCCACAATTTAGTCATTTCTTATTCGTAAGTAAAAATTCATGCCCTTGTTCTTTGTAATTGTCAATGTTGCCATCATCATCAATTCAAGCTAACAACTTTGTAGGTCATACTAGAGGAGTATTTCAAGCATGCTAGACAAGCTTAATACAACAAAGTTGGATACAAGGATAGCCAATGAAGTGTCAAGGCAAAGAAGTGGTCATCAAGGTTTTTGAAACATGTCTTGATGATGGAAAAGATACTTAAGGGCGATTTCAAGATAAGAAAAGGTACACAAGTGATTTGTAGTGTGCCAAAGGAAGAAACTGACATACTCAAAGGTCACTCAAAGGTGACATGTGGGTGCCCAAGCATGCCCCTAAGAGGTTCAACGTCATCCTGTCACCCACAAAGCACTTAAGTGATAAAGTGCATGTACTTTTCAATGTCAATGACAAATTAGATTGCTTAAGTGACTCAAAAGGCACTTTTCCATTCAAGTGCTAGATGCCAATTAAGAATTAGAATTGAATAGCACTTTTTCACTTAAAAGGAAAATGTCAATGTTGACATTTTAACACTTAAGTGATTGGGGGCACCCAAAATGACTTAAGTCAAAATCACTTAAAGGCCAAAGTATCAAAGTGAAAACATGTAAAAAAGTGTCATTCTTCTCCCAATCCAAGAGGGTCTCCATGTTAAAATGTCAAACACAAAAATACCAAAAAGTATTTTAAGTGGTTAAGCATGTCCAATATGATCCTAATTGTAAAATATCAATGAAGCAATAGAGCATAAAGAGCCTCTTGATCTCCTAGGCATGCCTGAGAGAGCTTAGTTGTCAAAAAACAACTTGAAAACAAGAGCGAAGGCCAAAAAGCACACCCTCAACATGGAGAAGTCCAAGTTTCACCTTCAAAATACAAATGGATGCCATTGGAGCAAGTTTCTCAGCATCTCATACACCAACAAATTCTTTAAGCTTCATCATAATTGTCAAAAGCTCGACACTTTTTCCATACATTAAGCATCCAAAGCAAATATGTTGATAAATCATATCATTTCCTTCACTCTTCATTCAAGAAAACTCAATATGGATGGTTTGTCCATAAAAGGAGTTAAATTCAACTAATCAAGATTACTTGGTGAGTCATCAATGGTTTCTTCAAAAGATCTCCATGATCAACAAGGAAGCATTACAAGGAGACAACATCAAATTAGTTATTTCTAGCCCTCACTATTTTGCAACCACTATTATTTTTGGGAAGTGACTATTCAAAGATGATTTGTTAAGATCCATTCAAATACATTCTAGTTTTTATGACCATCTAGAAAGTCTATTTGGTGGCTTCCTCAAAATTGGACTAGGTAGAAGTGAAAAATTGAATGAGGGATGCTGCAAAGAATAAGACTCCTTTGTCAGTGATTCTCAAATTTGCAAAAAATAATAGCTAGTTTTCCTTGCAAGTTGTTGCTTCACTTAGAGGCGGTAAATTTTCTTGCTTGGTTCTTGCCATGTTTTTCTATAGAACCATTGTTGTTTAGATGCCTAGATTAGCCCATCTAAAGGTGACTTCACACTTGATGTAATTTGTTTATTTTATTTGATAATATAAAATGGCACAGGACCCAATCCCAAACTTTACTAAGCAAAAAGTAAATAAATAAATATATATTTTTATTTTTTTAATTAATATACCGTATTATTATACAATTATAAATTAATTATTCTATTATATACTCTCGGCATCTTTTAGATAAACGTATTTCAAATATCTACACTATTTAGTAATTAGACATGTAAATGACTATCATAATTTAAGTTAAGGGGTTTTGGTGACCACACTAATGTTGTTAAACCCACCTTGTTGCCATTGTAGATATGCCTCTCCACATAATTATCTAAATCTCACAAAATTAAGCATAAAAATAATTAAATCAAAATTGAAAATTTCATCTAAATTAAAATATTAAAATAAAATAAACAAAATTCAAATTCAAAATAAATATAAATACTAATAAAGTAATAAATATACATAGAAATAATATTAAAATTTTAAACTTGATAAATAATAAATGTATCAAATTTATTTCTAATAAATATTATAGTTAATTAAATTAAATAGTTTTTAAAATGAGATCATGGAGGGGGCTAGTCATCTTCCCAAAACCCTAATGTGCAAACAAAAAGAGATAGCATGAGGGATGTGATCTCTATTGTAGGATGGACCTTTTACCCCAATCTATTTGTTTGAGCCCTACTACTAGAGATAGAGCAATAAGAGTTGCAAAGGAGATGATTGTGGATGATGGTCACCATTCTCTTGTTTTAGGAATTAAGCTTTTAGATGTAGTTGAGGAGTTAATGTTAACAGGCATACTTTGGAGACTAACGCTCCTAGCGACATTGGCCATAATGTTGGCTATCATTCTTCAACATTAGGGTGGTATGGTTTTTCTAATGTTGTTAAATCTATAGGATGTTGAGCAAAGGTTGCTAAGAAATATGGTAGTTGGAAATGGGGAATGACGTAGAGGAGGAAGCTATTCATTATGCAAAGATAGGACTAATTTGTAGGTTTAGTAATCATTGGCCTAGTTTATCGGACCTGCATAAATGAGTGGCCAAAACTTGGAAACTATTTCTCTCAGTTTCCATTGTTATTTATGCCTATGCTCAAGGCTTTTTCATCGTCACTCATGGAAGAAAGACTATTATAGAGTTCATTCTTGCAAAGGGATTGTGGGTTTGGGGGAGTCGTACCACGTATAGAATTAGAAAAAACAAAAAAATAAAGTGCAAGCCCTAAAGATTAGGGGTGCCAAGAAGCAAAATCAAAAATGCTTCTATCTCAAATTGCTTACAAACAACAAATTTTGAGTATTAACCCATAAGATCCACACCTAGCTTCCGAGTTTTTCCCTTTCGTTGCTGATCTTAAAGTCTTTTGGTGTTTGGCTGACGAAGCAAATTTTTCCTCTTAACCTCTATCCACCCATGATCCGTTAGAGATTCTTCGTTGCTTTTAGCCTACAAAGATGTCTAGTGCACCAGGGGGAGGTTCTGAGTTGATAAAGTTGCGGAGAAAACCGCTGAAATACCCTCCTCAAGTTTGTCAAGAACAGCATTCCCTTCAACCGAGAACAAAGAATCCGCCTTCGGATGGGTCGAAGGCAATGCTGATTTATCTAGGGGAGCTTGTGGTGGAACCTTATCAATATGGGAGCTAGGCGGGATCACGTAATGTTGGGGCTCAACCCCAATCTACCAGGTGGGCTTATCGCCTAAATCCATATTTCTACGCTCACAAGTTGTCATTTTTTGGCATTGAGGGGTGAAGTGATTTGTGGAGAAGCATTTTCTGCATCGAAAAGCCACTTTTTCATAATCAACTGGCTACATCCAACTACGATCTCCCACCATCAACGAAATCTTGGTTGGGAGCCCTTTGGAAAGGTCCATTTCCACACAAATTCGAGCACAAGTGGAACTTTGGTAATTAATGGTTTCCTCTAAACAACAATGAAATTTCCCCAAGCCATTGCCAATAGCCTGTAAATAGTCCAATTCCCAAAATTGGAAGGGAAGATAGGGTAAGCGCGCCCAGAAAAAAGTAAAGGTGAAGGTCTCGGAACACAGATCAAAGGAAGGATACCAAGGCTTTGTACATAGGAAATCACATTGGAAAACCCAAGGACCATTTTCCAACACACAAACCTTATTTGCAAAGGACTCAAATTTGAGAATAAAAAATCCTTTTACGCAAGGGAAAATACAAATTTCTTCTTCCAAAAAGTCTTTCCAATTTTTTAAGATCCATGCATGTAACTCACTCACTTTGGCCACAGTTTGGTGAATCTGCAAATTAGGGCATGTCATTGCAGGAAATCCTCTCTGTCACCCGCTAAAGCATCCAAACAAACTTCTTAAACAAAGCCTGAGCAACAGATCGGGATGGCAAAGTAGTGTTGATCAATGGCACAACAACCTTTGGATGATTTCCCCAAAGGGG